>CM051368.1:1322706-1372706 GCA_028015245.1 Cardamine occulta
CGTTTTTACACTGTTTCTTCCGTCTATGTTTCACTAAGTATGGGTGTAGCTAATTATGGGTTTAGCGGATTAAAATTAGGTGTGATTAAAAGTATAACTAGCGGATTAAAAGTATAACTAGCGGAATTTACTTTGTCTTACATGTTATCATCAGTATTCATAAACAAGTAAATTCCGGATTTTTGATTCATAATCTTTATCGATCCGAGACTAACCTTTCACAATACTTATTAAAACGTAAATCATTTATTTAAAATGGAGACCCACACTTATTTTGTTTTTTTTTTTGGTAAACATGCGAAGATTTATACCATAATTTTGGGTTTTTGAGAGAAGTACAAAAGGAACAAAGAAAGCAAAAAAACAAAAAACTACAAGAAAAATAACTATTACAAAAGCAAACCGAACAAGAAGCTAGCAAAAGAATGACAAGCTCGTCCCATTTTTGTGATCCACAATATATAACTATGGTCATTGCACAAACTAGTTTAGATGGTAACGTGTCTCCTTATCCATTTGGACCAATAAAAACCTTCAGAAATTTTATAGACCATATAAATTTTTAAAAAAAGCGAGGAGAAAAATAAAAATATAATTATATATCTAACGGTTCTAAAGCAAACCACGCAAATCCCAAAGGCTTCACCTTTACATTATCCCCAAGCCATACGAGATTAGTGATACGTTAGCCAAAGAGTGGCCAACTCATACATTAGCCAAGAGGAAGAAGAAGAAGAAGAAAGGAACGATTTTGACAAAAATGGCGGCGGATGCTCTGAGAATTTCGAGTTCTAGTTCTGGTTCATTGGCTTGTAATCTTAATGGGTCACAAAGACGACCTGTTCTTCTTCCTCTATCTCATCGTGCTACGTTTCTGGGTCTTCCTCCTCGACCTTCATCTTCTTCAATTTCCTCTTCAATTCCTCTGTTTCTGGGTACTTCTCGTATTGGGCTTAGTTCTTCCAAGTTTTCACACAGGAAGAAACAATTCTCAGTCTTCGCTGTAGCCGAAGGTCTCTCATTTCTTCATCTCTTTCACAAAGCTTTCATCTTTATCTTAACTAATTTTCGAGTTTGTGAAATTGCCTACATGCCTTCTAAGTGTTCGTCAAATTGCCTCTGAGAAGTGTTTTTACTGATATTGCTAAAATTTTGTACTTTATACTGAATACTGAATTGCTTCATTGTGTGTGTTTTCTTAGGAGATGGCAAGCGTGCTGTACCACTTAAAGATTACCGAAACATCGGTATTATGGCTCACATAGACGCTGGAAAAACCACAACAACTGAGAGAATTCTTTACTATACAGGAAGAAACTACAAAATCGGTGAAGTGCATGAAGGAACAGCTACAATGGATTGGATGGAACAAGAGCAAGAAAGAGGAATCACTATTACTTCAGCTGCAACCACAACGTTTTGGGACAAACACAGAATCAACATCATTGATACACCAGGACACGTTGATTTCACTCTTGAAGTCGAACGTGCTCTTAGAGTTCTTGATGGAGCTATATGTTTGTTTGATAGTGTTGCTGGTGTTGAGCCTCAGTCTGAGACTGTGTGGAGACAAGCTGATAAATACGGTGTGCCTCGGATTTGCTTTGTTAATAAAATGGACCGTCTTGGAGCTAATTTTTTCAGGACTAGAGACATGATTGTGACCAATTTGGGTGCTAAGCCATTGGTGCTTCAGTTACCAATTGGTGCTGAAGATGTCTTTAAAGGTGTTATTGATCTTGTGAGGATGAAAGCTATAGTTTGGTCAGGAGAAGAGCTTGGGGCAAAGTTCAGTTACGAAGATATTCCAGCGGATCTTGAAGAATTGGCTCAAGATTATCGGGCGCAGATGATGGAATTGATTGTTGATTTGGATGATGAGGTCATGGAGAACTATTTAGAAGGAGTTGAGCCTGACGAGGCCACGGTGAAGAGATTGATTAGAACTGGAACCATCACGGGCAAGTTTGTGCCTATTTTGTGTGGTTCAGCCTTTAAGAATAAAGGAGTGCAACCATTACTTGATGCTGTGGTTGATTATCTGCCTTCGCCAGTTGAAGTTCCACCGATGAATGGAACAGATCCTGAGAACCCGGAACTTAACATTATACGGAAACCAGATGATGACGAGCCATTCGCTGGGTTAGCATTCAAGATCATGAGTGATCCTTTTGTGGGTTCTCTTACATTTGTGAGGGTTTACTCAGGGAAACTCACGGCTGGTTCTTACGTTCTGAATGCTAACAAAGGAAAGAAGGAGAGAATCGGAAGACTCTTGGAGATGCACGCAAACAGCAGAGAAGATGTTAAAGTAGCTTTAACTGGTGACATTGTCGCTCTTGCGGGTCTCAAAGATACAATCACCGGTGAAACCTTGAGTGATCCAGAAAACCCCGTTGTTCTTGAACGTATGGACTTCCCTGATCCCGTCATTAAGGTAGCGATTGAGCCAAAAACAAAAGCAGATATCGATAAAATGGCAACAGGATTGATCAAGCTCGCTCAAGAAGACCCGTCATTCCATTTTTCACGTGATGAAGAGATGAATCAAACCGTCATTGAAGGAATGGGAGAACTTCATCTCGAGATCATTGTTGACAGACTTAAAAGAGAGTTCAAGGTAAAACATAACCTAAAATCTCTTCTCTTCTTCAAGTATCCAACCTTCTAATTTTTTTTCATCGTTCAGGTTGAGGCTAACGTTGGTGCACCACAAGTCAACTACCGTGAGAGTATCTCCAAAATAGCTGAAGTGAAATACACACACAAGAAGCAATCAGGTGGACAAGGTCAGTTTGCTGATATTACAGTCCGGTTTGAGCCATTGGAAGCAGGATCAGGATACGAATTCAAGAGTGAGATCAAAGGAGGAGCCGTGCCAAGAGAATATATTCCCGGTGTCATGAAAGGTCTTGAGGAGTGTATGAGCTCCGGTGTGCTTGCTGGTTTCCCGGTTGTTGATGTCCGTGCTTGTCTAGTTGACGGGTCTTACCATGATGTGGACTCAAGCGTACTAGCTTTCCAACTTGCTGCAAGAGGAGCTTTCCGTGAAGGTATGAGGAAAGCAGGCCCGAGAATGCTTGAACCTATCATGAGAGTTGAAGTTGTTACACCAGAAGAACATCTTGGGGATGTCATTGGTGATCTTAACTCAAGAAGAGGACAGATTAACAGCTTTGGAGACAAACCCGGTGGTCTCAAGGTATGAGGAAAATGCGTTTTTAAGATCGAATAACTCGAAACTGTTTTATGATGAATCTGATTTTAGCAATTGTTGTTGTTGTTGTAGGTGGTGGATTCTCTGGTTCCTTTAGCAGAGATGTTTCAGTATGTGAGTACATTGAGAGGGATGACAAAAGGTCGAGCTTCTTACACAATGCAATTGGCTAAGTTCGATGTTGTTCCTCAGCATATTCAGAACCAGCTTTCGTCCAAGGATCAAGAAGTTGCTGCTTAGACAGATTTTGTTTTTCATACACTGAATTGTGGTTTTGTTTGGATTATACAGATATGTAAGCGAATTAAATTTGTTAAGACAAGGTTGTTAATGTCTTAAAACACATGGATATGACTCGTGATAAGAAAAATGTTATGATCGGAAGTATCTGAAAAATGGGAAGATTTCAATCTTATTGTTTGGAGTTATAAAGAGAAACTAATTTGACCAAAAAACACAGAAAATAAATCTGCGGAAACGAAATCAATGTCTTCTCTTATGGGTTTATTTCATCTGAACGATTCCTGAGCTGATAAGCTTTTGGATTTTGTTCATGATCATTGGGTTCTGCATGTGTTTTTGTGCTGCTGCTGGATTCTCCTGGAGATCAGACAGTACCTATTCAAAGAAAAGTGTTGGATTTGTGAAGATATATCAACATGGAGATAAGTCGATAAATCAAGATCGGTTTACTACATTAAACAAAGAACTCTGATCGAAACATCACACAGATTTGTCTAGTTGATTCTAATTTTGGCAAAATTTAGAAAAGTTTAAAGTTTATTTACCTGTCTCATTACAGGATCTGTGAGAATGTTCTGGATTTCTGGGTCTTGCATTCCCTTGGCCTGTAAAGAACGAAAGCAAAATCCCATAAAATTTAACCTAACATCATGGATTTTCTCATTACCGGAAAAAGGAAGAACTTTCATAAGTTATAGAATCAAACCTGTCTTTCTTTCAACTCCTCGGGAGTAAGGTCTCCACGGTTTGCCTTGTTGATCTGTTGTACACATCTGTAGTATAAAGTTTACAAAATGTTACATAAGCATATTGACCATCACTAGATAGCAAAATGAATTATCTCTCTGTGACTTCATACCTTCTAACACCATCAAGAAGTTCCTGATTATTAGGATCATGTTTAAGACCCTCCTGGTACGTTTCCATTGCATTGTCATACTCCTTCATGAAGAATTGGACTGCACCTTTTCTGCTGTATCCCTTTGAGAATGTTGGATCAAGCTCAATACATTTCTCTGCATCCTTTAATCCTTCAGGCATTGCCCCCAATTTAGTGTAACATGCAGCTCGGTTGCTATAAGCCTATGTGAAGTACAAAGAAGCAAACATGTTATTCAAACAGTCAAATAGGAAAAAAACTTTGTACACAACATTAAAGCATATATGATGATGAATTGGCCTTACTCTTGGGTCTTTTGGATTCCTTTTGATTGCTTCAGTGTAATGTCTCACAGCATCAGGATACTTCTGCTCCTTGAAAAACTCATTACCTATATTACAAAATATGTTGGTTAAACCTCCTTTACTGAGTTTTTAGATATTCATTCCTCACAAAAACAAGATACAATTGCAAAGCAAATAAATACCTTTCTCGCGCTCCTCATCACCGATACTAGGATCAAAATACTCTTGCTGCTCCAACTCTTTCTTTGCTCTCTCTGCCTCATTTAGTCTCTTCAACGTCTCTGGGTTACGATGCTCAGTAAGAGCTTTCTGGTAAGTCTCAATCACAGGTTCATAATCTTTTGAGCATTTAGCCATCTTCCCCAAAGCGTTTCCTTTCCTAGTCAAAGCTTTAGCCACCATCTTGTAATCTGACCTAAGCTCTCTACCCCTTTCAACTGCTTTATCACAGTCCTTGATGCACTCATCATACTAAACACAAACACAATCAAATTTCAGACTAATCACCACACAACTCATGAAGATAAAATCACTATAGAATAATATCAGAAAAAAAAAGAGAGCACTTTTTATGTATGAAAATCATACCTTTCCCATCTCCAGATGAACAGCAGCACGATTAGTGAGATAAGAGATATCTTCATCATCAATTTCCATAGCCGTCGAGTAATGTTGGATTGCAGTATCAAAATCCTTCTTCTTATACGCAGCATTCCCCAACTCTTTCTCCTTCTGAGCTTTGAGCTTCTTCTCCTTCTTCTCTTTTTCTTCTCCAAACTCCGGCTCAGGTTCAGGCTCCGGCTCAGGTTTTCGTTTCTTCTCTACCTCAGGCTCCTTCCTCGAAGGCACAGCCATCTCCTCCTCCCCAACCTCAACTTCATCTCCCGCTTGCTGTGTTCTGAATTGAACATTCAACAAAACTCCAAGAGCTTGCATCACTCTCTGATCTTTCAAATAAAGATTGAGATTGCTAGGGTTTTTCTGAATCTCTTGCATCATATTAACAAAATCAGGCTGTTTCAATAACCCTCTAGTCGAAGGATCCGCCGTCAATTTGGCCCACATCTCCGGTCCCTGAAAAGCATCACCAAACGGATTCGGCGCAGAGGCGCGTGACCTAGAAGCAGAAGCTTTTGCATCTGCTAAACCTGATTTCAAACCTTCATTACTTGGATCGATCTCAATTCCCTTCGTATACGCCTCCACGGCTTCTTCGAACTGATTTAACCCTAAGTAAGCAGCACCAAGACGACTATAACCTTTTCCCCAATCTGGTTTAAGTTCAACAGTCTTCTTCGCGTCTGTGAGAGCTTCGTCGTAGTGGTGAAGCGACGCGTGAGCAGCGGAACGATTTGAGAAGAGAACGTGATTGGTTGGAGCTAGATTGATTGCGTCGGTGAAGTGATTAACGGCGGAATTGAAGTCACCGGAGGAGAAAGCTGCGTTACCTTTAGCTTTTGCTTCGTCTGCCATGGTTGAATCTGAGATTAAGCTTTTTGGTTTGTTCTTCTGGAAGATTCTTTTACCTTGAAGAGGCTTTGTGGGGTTTTGGTTTTTAGGGAAATGTTAGGATACGAGTATATATATTGAAGTCCGATATTATAGTGTTTGGTTATAGGGTTAGTATTATCCTCACCACGTTTAATTATAAACACTACCTTTAGATATCAAACGTCGTCGTTTTACTTTATATTGAGTTATTGACCCAACGCTTCTTCTCCGCCACGATTGGTCAGAGTTCGATTTCCATTTTCGGATTGAAAGATTGATAATTTGGAATTGGGTGTTAGATTTGGAAACACAAATCTCAGAGTTACTCAAGTGTGGGTAAGGTTTCTCCTCATTTTTTGGTTTACAGCGATTTCACATTATCTGCTGGAATGTTTCTGTAAATTTTTATGATCTCACTTTGTTATTCATGTTTTAGTTTCTTGGTTTTCTGTATGTGTATTGAGCATTTCTTATTGGAAAGTTTCGATTTTGTATGTTAAATACCAATGCCAGTGTTTTGCCCACCAAGTGTTTGTGTTAATTCGTGAATGAGTTTATCGTTAACAAAATTTATGAAATTAGTGAGACTTCTTTTTTTTTTTTTTTTAATTTGAAGTCGTGATTGTTAAGAGGATTTGCTGTAGTGTTCTTAGATGGATTCTGGGTTACTGTTTACAACAATGAGATAGTAGAAGCAAAAGGTTTAATATTTATACAAATTTTGGTTGCAGTCAAAGTAGCATTGTCAGATTGGTATGAACTGATTTTTTTGTGGTTTATATAGTTGTAGAAGAAGAGAAAGAAGCACACTTGGAGCTAATCTGATGAATGGAGGAGGCTCGAGTAGTTTGCGTTCAGCATTCTCCTATTGTGTACAACAAGTACGAAACTATGACTATCATCACTACCTCTGTCTACTTGAACTCCCACCTGAGATGCGTAAAGCTGCATTCGCTCTCCGGGCTTTCAATGTAGAAACCGCAAGGGCCATGGATGTTGCATCTGATCCCCAAATCGGCTTGATGCGGTTACTTTGGTGGCAAGAAGCAATCGACAAACTCTACACCAAAAAAACTATTAACCATCCAGCTGCACAAGCTTTGTCTTGGGCTATATCAGAGCATAACATCAGTAAACCTTGGCTAAAACGCTCGGTTGAAGCTAGAATCCGAGATGCTCAAAGAGAAGTGGAGGATATGCCAGAGAGTATTGAAGAGCTTGAGAAATACGCAGAAGACACGGTTTCCACGCTTCTGTACAATGCACTTCAAGCAGGCGGAATCAGTTCAACAACGGCGGATCATGCAGCTTCACACATTGGTAAAGCCAGTGGTCTTGTCTTGCTACTGAAATCATTACCGTACCACTGTACCAGAAACCGTCACCAGAGTTACATCCCTGCGAAACTCGCTGAGAAGCACGGGTTACTCGTGAAACAAGGTGGACGGTCAGAAATCCTTCTGGATAATGATTCAAGAGAAGGACTAAGCAACGTCGTGTTTGAGATTGCATCAGTTGCCAATGCACATCTCCTGAAAGCCCGTGAACTTGCGGGAAAGGTTCCTGCAGAAGCTAAACCTGTTCTGCTTCATTCTGTGCCGGTACAAGTTCTTCTGGATTCGTTAAGCAAAGTACAATTTGATGTGTTTGATCCGAGGATTCAAAGAGGAGTTCTTGGTGTTCCTCCACTCTTGTTTCAGTTTAAACTCAAGTGGTATTCATGGAGAGCTATGTTCTGAAGACTCGTCTTTCTGGTTTCATAGACATTACATAAAAATTCCAGTTTGTTTGTATTTCTCCTTGTAATAATACAAATTTACAAATGGTGATGGATACAAAATAAAAGAATTTGTCTCCTTTTTCTTACAAATAATATACAGTTTCATATGCTATAGTAGAAGTCCATCTTCCTGCATTTTTCTATACAACACATCTGCTTTATCCCATTGGTGTATCCTACAAAAGCCTGAGATCATCATAGTGTATGATACAACATCAGGCTCAAGTCCTTTAAAGGCAAGGCTACAAAACAAGTCCCAAGCATCTTCCACATTACCAGCCTTGCACATCCCGTGAATGACGATATTATATACAGTAATATCAAGATCCATTTCACTATCTTGTATATTCTCGAATACCACCAATGCTTTCTCTATCTTCCCGTAATCACAAAGCCCGTATAACAAAATGCTATAGGTCCTAATATTGGGACGAGAATCCATCCGACTGAAAATATCTTGAGCGATATCTGGCTTGCCCGCTTGAAAATAACCTTGGATAATAGTGTTGTAAGTAACAATGTCACAAACTAATCCTCTTTGAGACATCTCCTTGAAGAGTTTCGTCACATCATCTACCCTCTTAGACTTGCAAAACCCGTTAATGAGAGTATTATAAGTCACTATATCGGGGAAACAACATTTTCTTACCATCAAATCAAGCATTTGTTTGGCCTCATCTACACGACCATGCATTCAAAGACAATTGATCATCGAATTGTAAGTGAAAACATCAGGATCTATAGTGACCTTCGAATCATCTCCTCTTAAAACTTTTTCGCCTCCAAAAAGTTCCCTTCTTTAACAAACGCATCGATCAATGCAGTGAAAGTAATCACATTAGGAACAACATCATCCCTCATTATCATATCTCTAAAAAGCCGAGCAGCATCGTTCCATCTACCACAACTACAAAGACCAGTCATGAGACAGTTTTAAGTAACAACATCCGCTATAACCCCGTCTCTTTCCATCCGCTCGAACAGCTCCAACGCGTCATTCACCAATCCGATTTTGCAAAAACTATCAATAATCGTATTGTAGATTACAACATCTGGTTTACATCCCATTTCTTCCATTTTACTAACTAAATAGATAGCATCAAAAACTCTATTCCCTTGACAAAATCCATTGATGAGAGAACTAACAGTAACAACATCAGGCTCGTAACCAAACTTCATCATCTTCCCAATAACAGATAAAGCAAGAGAGTATCGAGAGCATCGACATAAACAATTAATCACAATGTTGTATGTATAAAGATCATGATTGATTCCAAACATTTCCATATGGTGAAAGAGAGAGATCACAAGATCGTAATTCTTCATCTTTGCAATGGCACTTAACAATTTACTGAATTCAATGATTGAAGGAAGAGGACGAGATTGAATCATTTTACAGAACAAATCAATTGCATCGTCTAATTTCATCATACTCAATCTCTTCCTGAAATCACTGCTAGTATAAAAGGTTCGTTCCCAGTAACGGCTAAGGAAAGGAGCAATTACAGGTTTACCTTTCTGGAGAAGATGCAGATTGAGAAATTTCTTTGATTTTGATGCAATAGAGATCAAAATCGATCTCTGCATTTGATTTGATTGAGCTCGTTTGGTTGTAATCTCTGTGTCTGTCACTGGCTAAAACCCTAGAATAAACCCTTCTTATCTCCATGGGAGAGAGACGACGATAAGCGAGATATGGAAGACCGGTTCATTTCCTTTTCTAATCAAACCGGGTTAATTAGTTTTTCAAAATTTAATTCGAATTTCTCTGGTTTAATAAGTGACGTTTGTAACGGTGAAAATAGCATCGTTATGAGTCACACAAAAGTATACGTGTCTCGACCGTGTTTTGCATGTTCTCTGGTGTGTCGCAAGCAGACCAGTGACTCCTTGCTGTTGGTTTTGTCATTTGTGAAATCAGATGTAATATTCCAAAAATATTCAATCGTCCACATCATAATCATTTTAATTCGTATTTTGATGTTTATGTAATGAAATCACATTTGCCGTTGGTTTTTTCATTTGTGAGATCGGATGTAATATTCCAAAAATATTCAATCGTCGACATCTTAATCATTTTAATTCGTATTTTGATGTTTATGTAATGAAATCACATTTGCCTTTTAACAAAAAAAAAATGTATTGAAATCACATTCATTTTAGAATGAAAATACATATAAATTAAAATTAACGCATTATACATTTGGTTAATAACTTTTGCCTTTAGTTTTCTTTACAAAACATTGGAGCTTATAATGTTTGTAATAATATTAGATATTTATCACGCATAAGCTTTGTCCCACCTAAAAAGCTTGTACCAGTTAAAAAAAAAGCAAAGCTTATCCAACCTTAATTAAGTGCTATATTTTGAAAATTGGATGGCCTCTAATGAGACTAGTAAGTGTAATTAGATATCAAAACTTTGTTGACAAAAATAAATTTAATTTTCTTACTTTTTAGATTTTTCTTTTTTGTCAAAACACTTTTTAGTTTTCTTTATATTATTAATACCATTTAGCTCTCTATAACTATCATATGCTTTTATAGCTCTCTTTATTCTTTCAAAAAGCCTCTCTGTCTCTCTCTTTTCTCTCTCGATCTCTCTGCCTACCATGGCTAAGTCTTGTTATCACAGACCAGCTCTTCTTCTTCTATTACTTCTACTGATTCGTGCCGAGTCTCGCGGTCGATTCGAGCCAAAGATTCTTATGCCAACTGAGAAAGCTAAACCGGCTGATCAAGACGAAGACAGTACCGGTACGAGATGGGCGGTTCTTGTCGCCGGTTCTTCTGGATATGGAAACTACAGACACCAGGTTATACACATACACATATCTATAATCTTTATCGTCTCAGATATTTTAGTGACTACGAATTAATTCTATTTATTCGTTATTTAAATTAAAAAGTAATTCGTTGATGAAATATTTTTATTTTTTTTATAAACAAAATTGATGTAATTATTCCCCTTAAGATTCTTTTTTGGCCTTAAGAATCTTTATTTGTGTCTTAAAAAAAAAGAATATTTATGTGACATGCAAAGATTTATTTAACTACTTTCTTTATATTCTAATTTCTTGTCAAAAAAATGATACGAATGTCCAGTACTCTATAATTGAAGAAAAATAAATTCCTAAGTACTTTTCAATTACTTCAACTATTTATTAAATTAAAAAAGATCTTTTATTGCTTTTGTGTTAAAGGCTGACGTGTGTCACGCATATCAAATACTAAGAAAAGGAGGGATAAAAGAAGAGAACATAGTAGTTTTCATGTATGATGATATCGCAAACCACCCACTCAATCCTCATCCCGGTACTCTCATCAATCATCCCGACGGCGACGATGTTTATAGTGGAGTCCCTAAGGTATATTTGATTTATGTACCTTAATTTCCTCTTAATTATGTACTGATTATTCTACCCTTAATCCGACCAATTACTTTGTATTTCGGTTTGCAATCGTCTCTGAGTAATTTTGATGGTCTAATTAGTGTTACTATGTTGTGCTCCAGTTAACGTCTAACCAGGTTTTAGAGCTTTAAGTTTATATTAGTTTGTATAACGAGGATGTAGAATTCTTTTTTGTCTATTGTGCGTAGATTGTTGATATTTTGTTTAATATATATATATATATATATCGTGTAAGAGATGGTGACAGGCAGTAGCCAACAACTATAGTGATAGCGACTATAGTGACATTTGGTGTGTGTGGTAAACCAAACTTTATGTGTGCACAGTTGATTAGTGTCGGTCCTAGATTTATTACAACCACTAATTTGTTTTCCTTTTTTTATAGTTGTTCAGTTAATTACTTTTTGAATTCTCCTTTTTCAGGACTATACCGGTAAGAACGTTACGGCTGCGAACTTCTATGCGGTACTTTTAGGCGACCAGAACGCTGTTAAAGGTGGAAGCGGTAAGGTCATTGCTAGCAAGCCCAATGATCACATTTTCGTGTTTTACTCGGATCATGGTGGTCCCGGAGTTCTTGGTAATTTTATCAACCCTTTGTGTTTCCGAAAAGATAATGTCTTCCAAGTGGTGATGCTTGTAATCAGTTGCTTATAACATTGTGTTATTCGTTTAATTTTTTTTGTTGGTCAGGAATGCCAAACACGCCTCATGTGTATGCGGCTGATTTTATTGAAACACTTAAGAAGAAACATGCTACTGGAACATACAAAGAAATGGTAAATTTTAGAATAAAAATTTAATTTGTTGAGTGTTTTATTAAAATTAGTGGTAATATTAGTATACTTTTATAGTTATGATAATGTAATATGCAAGGTTATATATGTGGAAGCGTGCGAAAGCGGGAGTGTATTCGAGGGGATAATGCCAAAGGACTTGAACATTTACGTCACAACTGCTTCAAATGCGCAAGAGAGTAGTTACGGAACATATTGTCCCGGCATGAATCCGGCTCCCCCATCTGAATATATCACTTGCTTAGGAGATTTATATAGCGTCGCCTGGATGGAAGACAGGTACATATTTATTTATCTTATAATTAAGTTCTTTAATGTGTATATCTGTTGGTTTATTTGTTGTGATCCATTTGCAGTGAGACTCACAATTTAAAGAAAGAGACCATAAAGCAACAAATCCAAACGGTATCGGAATATTTTTGTTTTGTTTTAACTGATTCTGGATTATTGGTTTGAGAATGTGAAATGCATAGCGGTTTGTTTTTATTTGGGTGCGTAGGTGAAGATGCGGACGTCAAACTACAATACCTATTCCGCTGGCTCCCATGTGATGGAATACGGTAACAATAGTATTCAGGCGGAGAAGCTCTATCTATACCAAGGATTCGATCCAGCCACCGTTAATCTCCCTCCTAACGAATTACCGGTTAGGTCACAAATGGGAGTCGTTAACCAACGCGACACAGACCTTCTATTCCTTTGGCACATGGTATTGGACTATTCTGTTTTGCTTATTAAGTTATGATTTTCGGTTATCTAAACCAATTGCGGAGATTTGGCGTTCTTGAACCATATTGGCCGGCTTTGGTTTTATAGTATCGAAGATCGGAAGATGAATCAAGGAAGAAGGATGATATATTGAAGGAGTTAACTGATACAACGAGGCATAGGAAGCATTTAGATGCAAGCGTCGAATTGATAGGCACGGTTCTGTTTGGTCCCACAACAAATGTTCTTAACTCGGTTAGAGAACCCGGTTTGCCATTGGTCGACGATTGGGAATGTCTCAAATCACTGGTAAAAGTCTCCCATTCCTTAAATCTCATCTCTTCTACTCACGCCTTTTCAAATTTACTTACACATTAATGTTAGAGGGTTGGATATCTAAATGTAATTGAATTTCCTTAGGTACGCGTATTTGAAACGCATTGTGGATCACTAACACAATACGGGATGAAACATATGCGGGCGTTTGCAAACGTTTGTAACAATGGTGTCTCCAAAGAGCTGATGGAGGAAGCTTCCGCTGCTGCGTGTGGTGGTTATAGTGAGGCTCGCTACACTTTGTATCCATCGATTGTAGGCTATAGCGCATGAGGTATTTTGAGGGTCGTCTGATTTTCAAATGTTTCGAGGTGTAATGTTAAAATGGTATCAAAATAAAAGAAATGTTTTGTTTTTGATAGGTTTATATCTTGTATGTTTGGTATATAAATACGTACGAAGCAATAACTAATAAGGCCGTCCAAGTTTATTAAATATTGTTGTTACCATTTACCTCTAAAATCTACATCAGATTCAATATTTGTTGGTTACAACTTACAATCTCGCTTTCAATTTAAGAACGTATTAAAATGTATTCATATATGACCTTTTTTAACGACACGAACGTCGCACAATAAATATCTTTTTTTGGACAAACTTTTTTTTTGTTTTTTGGACAAACTCGCACAATAAATATCTAAAGTTTGTTTTTATACGCTCTTTTGGATACAAAAGTTAAGAAAATGAACGAGGACAGATATTATAAAAGGTGCATTGGATTTATACACACTGACCACTGGGATTATAGGCTTTGAATTAACAGGCCCACAAAAATAGTTTTGTTTATATTTTTGTTTTTCTGCAAGAATGTGAGCCGTTGTTGTTAGCTGCTTTTCTTTGAAACTGTTATTCACTATGATTCCGGATTTTGTAGAAACGTTATTTTAGAGAAAATAACACCAACTTTGCTTAGTAAAAAATTCTTAAGGAAATAGATGATGGATGAAAATAGGATTTTTTTTTTTTGGATATGCAATTTAAAAGAGTTCATCAACAATGGTTCCTTAATTACCCTAACTTTAACTTTCATTTTTAATCTTATAATAATTACTGACATAATTGATATCATTGATCCGAAGAAGAGATACAAACCAATATGCAATCATTATCCTTCATTTCTATAATACATTTTTAAATAAGTATATATTTTACTTAGAGCGTAGTTAAATGAATATTAAATATACCTGAACTTGTAATGATTTGTCATCACCCCTTCCCCTTGTGCCCAAAAATCAAATCATGAAGGTTGGTGTGCATATGTTTTTCTTTGGGCGCTAAATAGTTGACTTTAATAGTCAACGAGTCATTTAAACATAAATATTTGTCTTGATTATTAATTTATTACATATTTAAGTTGAAAATCATTGCCCACTCCAAAAAATGTATTCGCCCCCATCGGTGTTTTTTCCTTGCTCGGTTACTTTCTTTTTTTGTTAAACTTGCTCGGCTACTTTCGTATTATGGGGACAATTTTTTTATATATTATTAATATGTGGCCAATTTCTTTCTATCAGTCGAGGTAATTGTATTTTGTCCATCAAAATTGATTAACTTACCTTTTTCTTCTAAGATCGCATATATAATTTATTAATTTTAGAATTCTAGTCAATAAATATATTTATAAACAAAACCAGCATATTTATAAGACTTAAACAACACAAAAGCCTTTTCAACATCTACACTTGTCTACAAAGCTTACAAAACTAAAATAGGTTAAATTCTTAGTATTTTCAAAAGAAACCTCTGAAATTTTTTAATTAAAGATCTTGGTAAATATAAGGTAGTATTTTCTATTAAAAACAAGAGTATTTTCTTTTTTCTATTAAAAAAATTGGAAAGACTTAAGTATTTTTTGTTTAACAATTATCGATAATGACCTTTCTAATTATCATTAGTATAAGCTCTATTATACGTCAGCGTATATACAAAACAATATGTGAGCTTTATAATTATCAGACTATAAAGCATTTGAAAAATGAAACGATTAACAGTGTCGCAACTCAAACTCTTCAACTGCGTATCAAAAATAGAAAAGAAAAACTGCGTACGACTGAAAACTGAAAACCTTGAACGTCAATAACATAATATTCGTTTTTGTTAAAATATAACACAATATGTATTCAATTCTTGTTTAAGTAATGTGGGTTCGAGTCTGTTCATATATAGTAAAAATATATATGTTCTTGTCTCGATTAAAGGAAATATATAATTCACATTATAAAAGAAATTAGCGGTTATGTTAAACTTTAACATATGTTTACATAATGAACTAGTATTAACTAAGCTCAAATCAAACATGAAGGAGAATCGTTTCTTTAATGTTTTTTTTTCAATTATCTTTTCTTTGATGTTGTTTTCAACTTTTCAAGGTAAACAAGTTATGTTTTCATCAGACAAGAAACTGACAAGAGAAACAAACTTCCCCCACGTGGTTGAATTTCTAGGTCATTTTGTAATGATTAGTGTTTAAGAGACTCCTAACTTTGAGCAAAAAAAAAAAACAATTTTATCAAAAAAAAAAACTATCTCTCGTTAAATAGGTTCATGCCACGTGGAATACATCCCCAGCTCCAGGGCACCCCTGGCCCTTTGGCCCTTTCTACAAATTTGGACTATTTATAGCGGATTTGTTTTTTGTTTTAAAGAAAAAACAGTATTCGTGATCTATTTTAAAATTATCTGTTAATTAATTTTATGACTTGCTTCGTTGTAGAAAATTCTGTAGATTATATCATTTTTGAACACCTGTCGGGTGTCCATTTTTATTTTGTTTATCTTAAATTGAAAACCACATAAATTTTATTTTTATTTATACATAAACTAAAAAGTGAATAAAGTTGTGAAATCTCATAGTTTTTCTCTCAAAAAAAGTTAAAAGGTTAAGATTTGGAAAGAAAAGAAAAGAATTAGAGTTTCTTCGAATTAAGGTATTAAGATATAAAATATAATGGACAAAACTAACTAAAATATCAGAATTTCTTCGACATAAAAATCCAATTAAAGTTCTAATAAATTATATATATATATATATATATTATTTTTATTCATTAGACCATGATTACTTATTGGTGCATGATGAAAAATGTATGTTTAATAACTAATATAACACATACTAGTAGTTGAATTTGATCAGAATTTAATTATATTTAGTTTAGAGTGAATTAGCAAACTTCTGTAACCTTTGTCATGCGTATGTAGGATAGTATAATTGGTTGTCTAGTCCATTTTATACATTGTATTACAATATTATTAACACTATATGTTTTAGGCTTTTAAAAAACATTTGTAATTGGGCATGACTCAACAAGTGTGGCCCTCTTCAAGGTACAAAAGTTTCCTTTAGATATATCTGGAAATTCTTCTTCTAGAATAAAACCCCTAAAATATAACACGGTGTGTACATATTAAACTACAGAATAAAAGTGTATCTGTGTAATGTGTATATATATACTATCTCAATATCTCATTCATAATTGTAACGTGCAATTTCAGCAGGATCTATATGAAAAGTATCTTTTGAATTTGTGTACCTATAATGCGTTATTTTACGATTTCAAGTGAAACATTATATAGAAAAATAAAAAATATCAGGGAAACTGTCTGTAACTATCACCCCTTAATAGTAAACTATATAAAAAATAAATTTTAGATTAGTGATCAAAGTACCATTGATTACATATTTTTCAAAACGTATAAAAACTTTAATATATATGCACTGATTTTTGTGTGAATAAGTGATAAATTTTAATAAATAATGCTCTTAAATGAAAACCACAGTAATACTTTTTTTTTTCTTTTTTGTTGTCAATGTATTCAATGTACCTTTTTCTGAACCTCTCTCGTACTGAGATGGAGTCGAGTTTCCGTATTCAAAAATCTGTAGAAGTGGCGTCTTGAGCCGCAATAATATTTAATAAAATAGATTTAAATTTGTGATATTGTTTTGTAACTAAAAGAGTATTACTTTTTCTTTTGTGGTAAAAAAAAAAGAAAAAAGAGTATTACACTATTACTTGTCGAGTAATGACCATATTTTTCAATGTATTTGCAAAACCTATGGACAGTAAACTTGTAATTATGTTGATTCATTTATAGCGCGCGTGTTTGTTTAAAAATTAAAACATGAAGTTTTTTTGCCACTGTATCTCCTTTCCACACACAGTCGTACAACATATAATTGTGGAATTAAACTTCATCAAAAAATAAGTGTGGAATTAATTGTAATAATTTTAATCAAGATGTCATATAGTAACCGGCAAGAGGCAAGGTGGGACCAAAATTGACACTTTTAAGGATCACGGACTTTACTTTTGCTTCACTTCTATACTTCGTTTCAACAACACAAAATAAATAAGAAATCAAACCTCAATATCCATTTTCCAAATTTTATTAATAAATTTCGCTGTATTGTTGGATTTAAATTTAGCAGAAAACAAACCTTTGCCCTAAAGTCCCTAACCTCACCCGCAGAACCATCCGAACTTTGATGAGCCATCTAAATATAATTTACCTAATTTAGATTTTAAAACATTATCAGTTGGTTGGTTAATTAATTAGTTACCAAAATACATATCCAGTGATAAGAGGTCTCTAGAGTTAAAGTTGAAGTTTAACATTCACCTAATCCTCTAAACAAACTAACAAAGTTACAAGAAAATAAAATAAAAAATAATTAATTTAAATCAGTTTCATCTAAGAAAATCTAACAAAACAAAGTCATAACTAACATTAACACTGTGCTAAACGAATGTATTTTGTATTTTCAGAAAAAAAAATGTAAAACTAAAAAATAATACTAGTAGAGAGAATATATATGACATTGCATTTAATTTGCACTATAATTTTGAAAATCAAAACCATAGAAACAGAAACAGAAACTTCAATCAACTTTATTACTAGACCATGTCACCAATAGCATTGCAGTCATAGTTTTCATCTTCTCAAACCAACTATCCCCCTAAGTTAAACTAATTGAATCAAATTTTAAAATTGTTTCAAGATAAACCCGTATATACATTGCTTTACAAAGTTGTATTTCATGGATACTAGCGCATCTTATGATCTAAAACAGAGCCCCTAAAACAAAAAATTAAAGTAATATTGCATTTTGTTATTTTCTTCAAAATTTGGTTGGAGAGCATTCTAGTTGCAAAATTTAATTTAATAAAAGGCATTTTATTACTTCCAAGAGAAAATGAGTGAAAGTTGAAGTACAAAAAAATTAATAGAAGTGAAACTATATATATGTATAATTTTTGGCGTCACTATATTTATTTATTTAAACATTCAAAAAATGAATAGAACATGAGCGATGTCAATGTTATAAAATTTTAAGAGTTAAAAACTATGCTTTTTGAGACGCAAATATTTCACAACTAAGAAAGAAGAAAGAAAACGGTTAAACGGGATGGGACCCACATGCCCAACTAGCAAATTGTGAGATTAATGATCGAAGCATTCTCACGTCGGACCATTAGCCGCCACGTCAGCACATTACAACTGTGGGACCCTAATCCCACTAATACTGGCTCAAACTCCACGCTGTTTATATAAATATATTTATTTTTTGGTACCGTCACCGAGTCACATATTTATTTTTGGCTGCATAAAAGCATAAGATTAAAATAAGGATATATTTGTTAAAAATAATCTCAGTGAATTAGGAAAATAACTTACAAATTTCTCATAACTAAATAGTTTCATCTAACCAGAAAATACAAATCTCACTACTATATATATATATATTCTTTGATGTGCTACTTTAATTTTAAACTTATGTGTGGTAAAAGATTTATTTTTATTTTTTGTTTTAATGTTAAAATTTATTCTCTGTGTTTTTGGTGTGTTTATTTTCATCTTCGCATATCTGTTTATGGTCAGAGGGAAAGAGGAATAGTGAGAGAGATCTACATGTGGAAGATGAGATGATAAATGATAAAAAAAAAGATGATGATATAGAAGGTGATGCTGAAACATAAGAGCCTCTTTTGTTTGGAATATGATGTTGGAGAGAACATTTTTAACAAAACTGACTTGTTGGTATGAATTGGTTGGCAGAAGTGGCTTCATAGTATTAGTGTGTTTTGAGGATTCTTTTACACTTATATTAACATTTATACCATAAAACTTGGTCAAGAAAAAAAATTGGATTAGGATTTGACCTACTTTAAATCTAAGGAATTATATATGCGATGTATTCTGTCAGTTCTGAGTTATTTTTTTTTGCGAAAGAAAAATAAAAACAAGAATGCTAAATTTTACTAATCGCAACAATTAATGAAAAAAGTTTTGATGTTAAGAGAGCAAAAATCGGATCAGATATTCTACCAATCACCTCTCCTAAATCTATGATATAACTTTTCAACTTGCCAAATGATACAAATGTTCAAAGAGAATTTGCGCCTATGTACGTAGTATTTCATTGGATTTTCTGCTAAAAAATCATCAATTCAAAAGTTATGGGTTAACTTGCACAACTTTACGGTAAGGATCAAGTTTACAAAAAATAAATAAAAATTGATGATTTGTTTTAGCAAAATCCTATTTCATTTGATATACTTAACGGGTTAGTCTTTAAGAAGATACACGCACTGATCATAATTAAAGCATGTCTCCACATTAACTTTCGTTGGGAATGATTATATGAATACAAATGCATAGATACATACATATATCATATATGTAATACATAATTACATACATATATATTCTTAAAGTGACTTTTGATTTTAACTTTGAAGTCTTTCGGACCTTTTCTTTGAATTCCACAAATACCAAAGATGACTTAAAATATCTCACACAAGTCATATATAATAATTTTTTTTTTTTTTTTTTTTGGTTTTCCATCTTTCTTGTTTACAACAAGTCATAACTACTAGTTGTATTGTTTCCTTTGTTTTCCTGCATCGCTGAAAGGTTCATTACACCCGGAAAATCTATAGTCACTAGTAAAACATAAACTATAGTAACCAATCCAACCTCATTTATATACTCATGCGTATTAACAATTTATTTCTGTAAATGGTACTTCAAAAAGGAAAAAAGTATATGTATCTGTTTCTTATTTTTTCTTCCTTCTTCTTCAACTCAAACATCATATTGCATATAGAATTGTTTTTGTATAAATTAATATTTTTACGATCATGACATTTGATTGTTTTATAAAATTATTAGCCGTAAAATTTGTATTTATTAATTCAATACAAAATAGTAAAAAAAAAACTTTGAGACTAAAAAAATTGTTTAATAGATGCAATACTAACATATTTAGATGAATCCATTTATGAAAAAGACATTCATAAATTTGATGTTATGGCTAGTGTTCTCAGCTACTGTAATAAAATGAATGCAATAACTTAAATTTTTTTGGTGAAAATGAATGCAATATACGATACATAATGAACAATCCGCCAACATGATAAATCTTAAATCTAGACTAGTTTCATCCGAATTTACACCAAAATTCGTTGTGTTTACAAAAAAGATAATGTGTTCATCACAAAATAGATTTTTCTTTAAACTTTAGACTGTCTTTATCAAGAGCTGGTGGGGTGGTAATGGAGGTTGCCACCTCTCTCTCTCAAAATCTTGCTTGAGCCCTCTTTTCCGCGTCTCTTTTCTCCCGAAGCTTTTGCAACAAATAAATAAAGTCTCTCTATTTCACTCGAGGTTAAAGGACTAGAGAGAGACTGTAATTGAGAAGGACAAAGACAGAGAGAGACATAGTATAGATTATTAGGACACGGTTGTCTACTTTTGATTGTGTCTTCTCTCTCTTTCTTCTTCTTCTTCATCATCATCATCATTTGATCTTCTTTATTTAACCCTACTCTCTTTCTCTTTTCTCATCCTCGCTCTTAATATCTATTGGGATCCGATCTCTTTCCGGTGGCTATTCCCGATGATAACTGTCAAATCTTTGCCATTTTCATAACAACTCCTTTTAGGGCTCTCTCTCTCTCTCTCTCTCTCTCTAGCTCTATAGTGTATTTCATGAAGTGTTCCATCTTTCCAAGTACAAGAGGAAGATTCAATAGAATATTTTTGAAGGGTTTGAGTTGAATCTGTCTGCTTTCAGTTTTGAGGTATAGACCATATATAACTTCCTTTAAAGTGTCTATCCATCTTTGATCCTCTCTTTTATCACTAAGTTTTTGGATATTTTTCTAGTCTAGATATTTCTACAGTTAATTACCGTTTTATTTTCTTTGACTATTGCATTTTTTCATCATTATCATCATTATAATGATCATGATCATCGTCCTCTCATCCTACTCAATGTTGCTGATGTTACAAGCTAAGCAAAATATCATCCTTTACCTAATGCATGAAATCAGATTAATTTTTCCTAAAATTATTTTTGATTGATGATGTAGAGAATTAATCTCTTACAGGATTAATAAACCTAGAGATATTTCTCATCTTTATATTCTCCTCTTCTTGACTTTATTTATAGAAAATTAAACGCAATTATCAGTTATCTGCATACATGGACTATCGTTGCAAGATTCGTATTATGAGAGAACATGGTTAATTAGAAACAAGTACTGATTTATTTTATTTAGTCTTGTTCGGTTGTTCCATCTTCAAAAGTGCTATAAATCTTAACCCATTTAATGGGCTTAATCGACTTCATTTATTTTTCTTAAGATTTATGAATGTTTCTTTTTCAAACAAAATACAAAGGCGCAAGCTTTGTAGTCAGGACTTAATTAGTTAGGAAATACTACATACACGACCATCTAGCCCTATATTTAGCCATGATATCATGTGTGTGTGTTTGATTATATTGATTACCATATGAAAATAAGTCCAAGAGAGATCCCTAATTAGTTTGTGGAAAAGTTAAATGAAACGATTAATCACTGCACTAGATTATATATTACATGTATTCTCAAATTATACTTTCATGATCCATAATTTAACAGATCGTGTTTCACATCATAAACAGGCTCATCTCAATACGTACGGGAAAAAAAGATTTAAGGATGAATACGTTTTCACAAGTACCTCCTGGCTTCAGATTTCATCCAACTGATGAAGAACTTGTAGACTACTACCTGAGGAAAAAAGTTGCATCAAAGAGAATAGAAATCGATTTCATCAAGGACGTTGATCTTTACAAGATTGAGCCATGGGATCTTCAAGGTTTGGTCCGAAAATCCTATCATCTCTCTTTAGTAATGATCCTTAATTATGTTGATAGAAAGGCTTACAATTGTTGTTTTTTTCTTTTGTGATAATTTAGAGTTATGTAAAATAGGAAACGAAGAGCAAAGCGAATGGTACTTTTTTAGCCACAAAGACAAGAAGTATCCCACGGGAACTCGAACCAATAGAGCTACGAAAGCAGGATTCTGGAAAGCCACCGGAAGAGACAAGGCTATATATTTAAGACATAGTCTTGTCGGAATGAGGAAGACACTTGTATTTTACAAAGGAAGAGCCCCATATGGACAAAAATCTCATTGGATCATGCATGAATATCGCTTAGAAACAAATGAGAATGGAACCCCTCAGGTATATATGTGCATTGGTTCAAATCCGTCATTTTTAACTCATAGTATATTTGCATAAGGAAATAATCTTTCATATATTTTATTCTTAACTATGTCTTTTAAGACGCATATTTGGGTAATTCATATTACGACACATATATAATTTTCATGTCCACTAAAATATGTCCACAAGCGCCTTGTTTAACTCACTTCAAACTTACATAAGCATTGTGGTGGTGGTATTGCAAAATGTCCACAAGCTAACATGTTATAACAAAATGTAACTCAAGACAACTAACAAAAGAAGATAACCATTGATGTTTCTTCTTTGGTTCAAAATTTTACTAAATTTTATCATAATCATACATAGTTTAAATGATATCACAAGTTTACTAAAGTTGACACCATATAAAAAATTCTAATTTCATTGGTCCCTACACTTTTTATTTTTTCACTTTTATCAAAAAGACAAATAAAAACAAATAATAACACACACATACAAATGATGAACAAGTGTGTGCATTTGAGGTGTTGTAAATCTGATCTTACTTATGTGATATTTATGTGTAGGAAGAAGGATGGGTGGTATGTAGAGTGTTCAAGAAGAGATTGGCGGCGACAGTGAGGAAAATGGGAGATTACGATTCATCGCCATCGCATTGGTACGATGATCAGCTATCTTACATGGCCGCTGAGCTTGATTCCAACTCTCCACAGCGGATTCTTCCCAATCATCATCATCATTATAACCGACATCATCATCAGCAGCCATTGCCTTATGGTCTCAATGCGTCTTCATCAGCTTATGCAGTCAACAACAACAACAACAACAACAACAACAACCCTAACTTGCAATGCAAGCAAGAGCTTGAGTTACATTACAAACATATGGTACAACATCAACAAAAAAACAATCATCTTCATGAATCTATGTTCCTCCAGCTTCCTCAGCTCGAAAGCCCTAACAGTAATTGCAACTCTCTACCTTATGAATCAAGCAACAACAATAATAACACAAGAAATATTGGTAACTTGCAGCAATCATCAAATCTATCTCATGAGGAACAATTACAACAAGGTAATCAAAGTTTCAGCTCTCTTTATTACGATCAAGGAGTGGAGCAAGTGACTACTGATTGGAGAGTTCTCGATAAGTTTGTTGCTTCACAGCTAAGTAATGATGAGGCTGCAGCCACGGCTTCTGCTTCTGCTTGTAGTCATCACAACAACACAAAGATCAATGCGAGCAGCACTGCTTATCAAGTGGAAGATAAGGGAATAAATTTGCAGGAGAATGATTCTGATAGGGTTGTTGAAATGGGAGAAGAGTATGCAAATGCTCATGCTGGTTCTACTTCTTCAAGGTGTCAGATTGATCTCTGGAAATAGTGATCAAAGTGAAGAAGATGCAAGATAACAAAAAAATATATATACATGCATACTATAGTGCTGCATGATGATGGTTGAAACAGATTTATAATTAAGATGGAAGGGGAAAACAAGGAGTTATTTCTCGGATTTATGGAGGTTTTGTACATACTAAAAACCTAAACAACTATGTTATTTTCTTTTGATGATACTTGTTACATTATTGAACTATATCTTATACACATATGAATGTGTGTATGTAGGGATATATGTATCTATGAATGTATATGCATCCCTAATTTTATATATAACCATGAGTTATGATTTAAACGTGAGACTAATTCTTGTAGGAAGAGCAACTCTTTCTTTTTTAGAAATTTATTTTTGTAGTTATCTTTATACTTTTTAATTGTTTTAATTCATGTCTATGAAAGGCAAAAAAGACATTTTTCTTAGGCCGCTTAGATATTAAGCAAAATTTAGGGCCCCAAAATTTTAAAAAATTATTTGATATATTGGTAAATATATATTTAGTGTTATTATTCTTGAGTTTAAATTTTTATTTCATATATTAAGACAATAATGTTGACTATTTCTAATATGTTACAAAATTTTATTTTAATTTTTAGTATTTTTGTAGATCAAAACAGTATCAATTGAAAAATAGATTAAAAATAGTATAAAATTATATTTTTATACTTTAATACTACAAAATTTATTTTCATGGAATAAGAAAATAATGTTTATCATCCCTAATTTATTACAAAAAATGTCACAAATTTTAGTTACAACACATATTTTACCAAAACAAATATATATATATATATATATATCGGATTTGTTTGGTTTGTGCTTTAGGTCTCCAAATTAGTAGGCACGACTCTACATGTCCCTCATATTTTTTGTTTTCTTTTGGTTCTTCCTTCATGATTGTTTGTTTGTAAATTTTCCTAAAATATAAAGATATGAAGCTCAAATATAACAGTAGCAATCTGCTTATATACTAGCTACAATTGTACACACCCCACACTAAGAGATAGTTAAGTCTTTACTCTATTCGACACTACCATCCTACTTCCTTGGAAAATAAAAGAGAAAAACCACAAGAACGTAGTAGAACAAGAAATGTATAACTTTTTATTTTGTTTTTTCATGTTGGGTTATGTTTAACTTATATATTATAAATACACCAAACATAAAATCATTATAGAAGGTTTAATTTGGATTGACTTACACATTTTGAGTTGTCTTGATGAGAAAAACTTACAAGAAGCTTGAAGACTTGGGTATGTGAAACCCAGAGATATTCTGTATATTTACTTATTTAGAAAGGAGTGTGAATGTGTAGTAAATGTTGGCATGAAAAAGAAAAAGAAGAAATAACTTGTTATGACATGTTAGCACGAGAGCATATACATATATAAAGAGACAAGCCGTGAAAAAAAGGAAGATAACAAAAGCATGCTTTGGCATTAGGTAGTTTATAATTATAATGTTTAATTCAAGGGAGGCAGAAAAGACAATACGTTAAAGTTGAAATTATGTTTCCTCAAAGTCATTAGTTAGCTCAATCTAGAACAGACAAAACGTTTTAATTATATCGGATCTCACTTCGAATATGGTATTATATTTGGACATGGATGATTTTTATAAACTTAATAAATTTGCTAAATGCTAAAAAATGGCAGAGAAAAACTAGTTTTATCCTTGAACTAAATTTTAAAAGCTTAGCTTTGACGATATTATGAGCTCACATATCTTTTCGCAAAGATTGTCTTGATTTCCTCTGTTGAAATCCCAAGCTAATATTAATATAAGTCTGTCGTGCACAAAATAAAAGAGTTAGAAAAACAAATAGATCGTAGTTAGACTGATTTAAACTTTGCTATTTGATTACATTAATATTAAAATCATTTAATAAAAATTTAAGTCTTATCATATGTCATAAACAAATTAAGTTAATCTCCATCGTTATGAACTGAGAAATAGATTTTATGTTTGATGATATGTTGGAGTTCTTGTTTTGTAAAAAGAACACCAGAATATATAAGATTTTCTCAATTAACAAATGGCTCTAAGAATAACCTTGATTCATTTAATTTTGTGAAGGAACATCATTATTTTGGCGTGCTCTCTGGGATTGGCAAACGACACGGTCCCGGTCCAAGCGAAAGCATCGGATAACATCGACTTTTTAGTGCTTAATAAAACAATAAAAATAAAAATTGACCCGTTCTAAGACATTTAGCTAAATAGCATTACTCATATCGGTCTACATTATACTAATCATTTCATCTATAGAGAAAAATAATCTATATTTTCTACCTAATTTTTAAGTCTTCCATATATACACACCTAATTGTCCTTTTAATTTAGGGTAATTTAAGTTAAGAATTACAATATTTCAAAACTTCCAACTCGGTCCTGGTTCACATTTGTTTGTTTCTTTATAATTTATAGAAACTAAATAGAAGATGAATACATATCTATAATTGAACGATTAAGGAATTATCTCTAAAGAATATTCTTTGATGGGCCTAATTTTGTTAAAATGGGCTTAGAGAACATATAAAGTAAAACTTTCACTTGTTGCGTAGTATCAGTTCACTTGTTTGCTTCCATAGAAAGAAGAAGAAACCCTTCAAATTTAAGGTTGATTTTTCTCTTTCTCTCTACGAATTTTCTCCATTGATAAATAATTTTTGAGTTCTTCACATTAATTTTTGGGTGTAGAAGTTTAACAATTTCCGTGTTCCTGAAGTAAATTTCGTTGATTGTTTAGGATTTGTAAGATTTTGTTATACCTCTTGTTCGATTCGTAACGTTTCTCTGTATCATTAATTGCTAGCCTCTCTTTGTGATTTTAATGTAGCATTTTTATGCAGTTTTCTAGAAATTGTTTCTGGGTTTTGTTTCATTTTAATTCAGATTAACAATAAAACATGAAAAGTCGTTTCCCTTTTTTTTTTTAATGTTGAATTTAAATGTTCATTATATAATTTTGTTTTTGTTTTTTTTTTTTTGTTTTTTACAATGTACAAACCAAGAAATTGTTTAGTGATTGACAGCATTTCAAGAAACCTTCATTTTGTTTTGTTGCTTTGTGATTCATAGAGACATTATAACAAAAAGAAAGTTTTTTTTTAATAGTTTGGACAAGTTATTAACTTTGTGAAATTTGATGGTGTTTAAGGTCGTGATTTGGAAAAATGTACAAGAGAAGGTATGTGCCGGTCTACAGAGATTTTCCAGAGGGTTGTGGTGTGTTTTTAGGACATAATAAGTCCAATGCTGGTGAATCTAAGTTTAAGGTAAGAAAAGTTCATTATCTATTCAGACTGATCTTCATTGTTGTGAATGCTATAAGAGCTTAAATTGGTTTGAAATGTGAAGGAGGGAATCGTACCGGTTCAAAGTGATGTCACAGACTTAACGGCATTGTCAGATCATTCGGAGACCTAAGTTAAAGGTTTGGATAACTCAAGTGGATTTACAATGAAAGACGAATCGATTCTTGAATCTAGTGGAAGTGTTAAAGATCATCAAGAGAAGGTAGTTAAACAAAATGAGACGAGCCCGGTAAAGAAGAGAAGATTGAGTTTACATAACTCAACTATGGAAGTTGGGACAGATGTTGTGAATACCTCAAAGCGTTCTATTGTTTTAGGACTTGCATCTCAATCGAAATGCCCTTCAAGGCAACCGAAGAACCGAGGTTCAAGATAGGTAGAATCATTTGAGCCTGAGTCTTGAGTTTTTCTGAAGTTGTATTTTTGGTTCTTGTTTATAAGTAAATCATTGTTTTGTTTCTTCAGATTAGAGTAATCTGAGTACAAGATCTCATGATTTAGCAAAATTGACAACTTTGATACTTTGCCATCTTGATTTTTTTTGTTAACAATCACTTAACAAAGTTACAAAGGGGTGTTCAATTCAGATAACCGAAACAAAATTTGAGCTTTTATACGGATAAAACCGAATTCAAAACCGAACAATAAAAGAAACTGACCAAAATTGTACCATTTATATCAGAAATATTCAAATAACCAAACCTCAAACCTAGATTGAACACCGTTACACTACTGAACCAGAAACTGAAACCAAACCGAAAGTAAAACATTAGCCAAATTGATTCAACAATAAATTTGAAATTATTGTACTAGATCTTATAAAATTTGGATAAGAAACTGAAATTTCCAACGTTAATCACTCGAATTGTTGCAATCACTGGCGTTTGGGATATAAAACCGGAACCAACAAATATTAAACCGAAACTAAACCGGCTTTGGTATGTACCATTTCCATCATTTTAGGATACATCAATCATACAAAAATAAAAATCGGAAAACAATGCAGGGATCGATTGCGATGACGGCGAAGAGATTATTTCTTCATCGGAATCTTCTCGATAAAGCTAAACCTAGAAATACTTCTTCTCCTTCGTTTATCCATTGCAGTTTCTGTTGTTTCTGGGTACGAGCTTTCTCCAGCGTCAATGATAATCTACGAGAGAGATTGAGCAAAACTCGCCTTCGTGATATAAAGCTACATGATGCGATTGATCTGTTCAGTGACATGGTCAAGTCTCGTCCCTTCCCTGCCATTGTTGATTTCAATAGATTATTGAGTGCCATTGTTAAGATGAAGAAGTATGATGTTGTGATCTCTCTGGGGAAGAAGATGGAAATTTTGGGAATTCGAAATGATATTTATACATTCAATATTGTGATTAATTGTTTCTGTTGCTGTTTTCAAGTCTCTCTTGCTTTATCTGTTCTTGGAAAGATGTTGAAACTTGGTTATAAGCCTGATAGAGTCACGCTTGGATCTCTTGTTTATGGATTCTGTCGTAGGAATAGGGTTTCTGATGCATTATCTTTGGTTGATAAAATGGTGAAGATAGGATATAAACCAGATATTGTTTCTTACAACTCTATCATTGATAGTCTTTGCAAAACCAGACTGGTGGATGATGCTCTCAATCTTTTCAAGGAAATTGAAAGCAAAGGGATTAGACCGAATGTTGTTACTTACACCTCGCTTGTGAAGGGACTTTGTGATTCGGGTAGATGGAGCGATGCTGCTCGACTGTTGAGTGATATGATCAAGAGGAAAATCACCCCTAATGTGATTACTTACAGTGCATTGCTCGATGCTTTTGTGAAAAATGGAAAGGTTTTGGAGGCTAAAGAGCTTTTCGAGGAGATGATTCGAATGTCTATTGATCCTGATATTGTTACTTACAGTTCATTGATTAATGGACTTTGTATGCACAATCGCATAGATGAGGCTAAGCAAATGTTTGATTTGATGGTAAGCAAGGGTTGTTTCCCAGATGTTATGTGTTACAATACGCTTATTAATGGTTTTTGTAAGTCGAAGAGAGTAGAAGATGGGATGAAACTGTTCCGCGAGATGTCTCAAAGAGGATTAGTTAGCAATACAGTCACTTACAACACTCTTATTCAAGGGTATTTCCAAGCAGGCGATGTTGATATAACTCAAGAATTTTTTAGTCAGATGGATTCTTTTGGTGTCTCTCCAGATATTTGGACCTATAACATTTTGTTAGGTGGTCTTTGCGACAACGGGGAGCTAGAGAAAGCATTGGTGATATTTGAAGATATGCAGAAGAGGGAAATGGATCTTGATATTGTCACATATACTACTATTATCCGAGGAATGTGCAAGAATGGTAAGGTTGAAGATGCTTGGGGTTTATTTTGTAGCCTCAGCCTCAAAGGATTGAAGCCTGATGTTGTAACATACACTACAATGATGTCAGGGTTGTGTACGAAAGGCCTACAAGGTGAAATTGATGCTCTGTATACAAAAATGAAACAAGAGGGGATTATGAAAAATGACTGCACGCTATGCCTTAGAGATGGTGAGATGGCCGTATCAGCCGAACTTATCAAAGAAATGTTGAGCTGTGGAGACAGAAAGTCTGGGGGATGCAACAAAGTTATGTCTCCCTTGTAGTTGCTACTGTTATTTGTGCATTTCAACAAAGTCGGAATTTTTTCTTGCGAATATATCTGTTTCAGTGGTAAAATGAAACACTGGCACTTGGTATTTCTCTAATTCGAGTTGAGAAATCCTCAACTGCTGCATCCAAGCATGATTAATGGTGGTCAGTTCAAGTGTCATCAAATGGTGAATGCATCTGTTCTTCACGCATCCCTCAGGACCCTCACTCCAATTTGAGATTCTGGATATGGGTTGTGCATTTCAAAGGGATACTCTGGAAGGTTTTGAAGTTTAAACCCTCTATTGCAATCAGATTCTGTTCCGTCGTCATCATCAGAAGCAGCTCTATTGATGGTGCTAATAAGCATCGCTTCATCATCTTCTTTTGATCTCGACAATTGAGGTGATATTTCTGTTTTCGTTAATCAAATCACATTTTGTGGTCTGCTCGTGCTGGATTAATTGTTAATGGTTTTATTTGTCTTTCAAAATCCCTTGGTTTGAGATCGTTTTTACTACCAGATTGAAGTTGCTCTGTCTGTTCTGTTATGTCTGAAATTGGTATGCAAAGCTAGAAGAAGATTGTAAGTCTTAGTTTGGCATTCGTATTACTAGGCTTTCTTTGACTGATATCTAATGGTAACTACAAAGCTCTTTCAATGGAAGTTTTACTGTAGATGAACAAAACACACATAAACAATCATTGTTGTTTCTTGCGCTTTTTTGGGTATTTGCTTTTCACAATTTGAATACTAAAACCAGTTTGGCTATGCAATTGCAATGCAGGTGCTTAAAAACTGAAGATTGTAGGAAAGAGATGTATTTGGCTACCGGTTTCTCTCTTTGTGCATAAACATATAAATGTAGGAAAAAAAATGCTCTGCCAGAGATTGGAAAAAGCCATGATGTTGTAATAAAGGCAAAGCTTCTTACTCGTAAGAGAGATCTATTTCCTTTCTCCATCTTATTTTTTTGTAAGCAATTAAGTTGTAAATTTTTTTTAAGGAAAAACCTTCTAGACCTAAATTCTTGTGGTAGAGTAGCAGAAGACTGTTGTGTAAGTTTTAATTGAACAATATTATAATTGTGGGAACGAAGCAATCTCCAATGGTTAACTCTATTTTTTCCTCTAAAAATAGAGATCTTCATAAATAGAGCAGGGGTTTGCTCTAATAGTTAGCTATATTTTTTATTTGAAATATATAATATTTTTATTTTATTAATTAATTTATACTAAAATTTTTTACTTTTCAATTTTACAAGTTTGACCCACTCATTTTATTGTATAACAATAGTTCAATAAAATTCTGATTTTATTAAATTTAAACATTTTATTATAAAAAGAACATTGCATTACATTACATAAAATTAAAAAGATAACTATTACATTTTCAGCATCTCCGTTGGTATAATTTTCTCACAAATGATCAATTAACGCGTTGCGTAGTGAAAAATAAGCTTATTTGTCTTTGATTTGTCTATAACGAGCAAAAAATTCTTGAAATCGGGTAGTCTCATTATCTGCTATCTCGACCTCCGGAGGTGGAGCTTCTCTTCCAATTTCAATTTGCGCTTCGAGAGCACGCTCATCTTCGATTATCATGTTATGTAAAATTATACATGTAGTCATTATGTCGTGTATCACGTCTTTTTTCCAAAAATGAGCCGGTTCTTTCACAATTGCGAAACGCGATTGGAGAACTCCGAAAGCACGCTCTACATCCAAATTGAAAAGAAAATGTGATGATCAAATATAAGCTGTTATCAAGACTTTGGAGGAAGGAAATAAACAACTTTTAGAGCAATTAAAAAAAACAAGTGTTGAGAGACAACACCATTTGGAGTTTCAAAGTAAGAATTATGCATTGAAAGAAATGAAGGAAGAAGACAAAATTTTATTGAAAAACTTAAATACCATAGAAGATCCAAACATTCGTGCACATTTTCAAGCTCGACAACAAGAAATCTTAAAGAAAAGGGCCGATCAAGAAGCTCTAGTTGCATGTATTTCATTTGGACAATATTTTAGTAATCTTAGTGGATCGGAAAGTGGACCAGAATATTAAGTCACTAGTTTATGTTGTGTTAAGTATTTTTCTTTTAACGGGAACTTTATTTTCAGTTTTTATCTTTAATTTCATGTATTAGTTGTGGTTTTATTTTGTTTTATTTTATTTTCTCTCATGTCATATGTATTTCTAATTAATATAAGTTATTGTTGTATTTTTATTTTTCTTTTATCTTTTAACAAAAAAAAGTACAAATATGAACATATAATTTTTTTGAGTATAAAACAATACATATATAAACTAAAGGATCATATTGTAAATAAAAAAGTGTTGCTATAAAAATAGAAAAATGAATAGAGAAATTGGAGAAATACTATTCATTTTTCTATTTTTATAAAAAGATATAGAGTACCATTGGAGTTCATTTTATTTCTAAAAATAGAGCATCATTGGAGGTGCTCTAAAGGTATTATCTCTATTATTTGGATGAACCCATCCATAAAGCAAATTTTTATCTTTCTTTACTCTCTCCTTTTTGGAAACGGGATAAAAGTGTTAAAATTTTTACTCTATCACTCCAATCGAACTGCATTATTAACGCTATTATAGCGTTGTTTCATTATTTGCTACAGTGTTACACTATATTTGATGTAACATTGTAGTAGCAACGGCAAATATATATATATATATATTACTTTAATACTATAAAATGAATATTAATATATAAAAAATATCAAAATTATTATTTAAACTGATTTATATCACACAATCAACTTTAATTAAAACATTACAAACATAACATTACAAAATTAAAATCAAACAAATATAAAAATTAAAACACAATAAAATAGATTTTAAAACATAATAAATACTTAAATAATAATATAATTAATAGAAAAATTAGTTCCGGTTCGCTAATATAATCATAAAACAGAGTATAATAGGATTAATGGCTCATATGCCCCTGAAGTCAAAGAATTTTTCTTTATGTCCCTCTTCAATTTTTATATCCCCTCTCCTTTATAATATTTGTGAAAATCCGAAAATACCCTTAACTCAATTTGAGAATTAAAATTTGAATATAGTTGTACCAATACAAAGATAAGACTCGAACCATTAACCTCTTTACAAGAGTCGTTACCATATGAGCTATCATGTTTTTGTTAGTATCATTTATAATTATAAATATATGTATTTAGATTTCTCAAATAATTGTTCAAAGTTGTACCTAGTTGTACCACACACTAGGGTACAATTATGGGTAGTAGTACCAAATAAAATAACAGTTGTACCACAAATAGCAGATTCGAATCCAACGGACTTAGATGTGCGTCGTAAGTTAAAACCATCTGAGCTACTGTGTTTTTCTTAGTATCTTTTACGATTACAACTATATAACCCGATTTGGTCAATAATCAGATTACATTAAAGATAAAATCGTAATTTTAATACTTAAAAAAAAAAAAAAAAAAAGAGGGACATAACAGAATTTTTTTTTGAGTTTAGGGGCATATGAGCCATTGATCCAGTATAATATTCTACATCATCTAATCCTCTTATCTCCTACCAATTATCACTCATTTGTTAACAGCTACACATTTTTTCTATTGTATATCTCTTTCTCTGTGTGTGTGCAACGATGGGTGGGTGCTTCTCTGTCTCGTTGTCGTGTGATCAAGTTGTGAATCAAGTCTCTCAATGGTTATGTGTCAAAGAGAGTTATATTCACAATCTCGAGGAGAATCTTGCAGCTTTGGAGAAAACCATGGATGATCTGAAAACAAGGCGAGCTGATTTGTCAAGAACGGTGGAGAGAGAAGAGGATAGAGGCCTTCGAAGGCTTCCCCAAATCCAGGTATGGCTTACTAGAGTTGAGACCATCGATAGCGAAGTCAGTGGTTTGCTTAGTGTTGGAAATACTGAGATCCAAAGGTTATGTCTTTGTGGATTTTGCTCCAATAGTCTAAAAAAGAGTTATCGTTATGGGAAACGGGTTTTCATGAAGTTGAAAGAGGTTCAGAATCTCAAATCTGACGGGGTTTTTGAAGTGGTTGCTGAGCAAGCTCAAGCGTCTGAGGTGGTAGAAAGGCCTGTTCAACCAACAATCGTTGGTCGGGAAACAAAGCTTGAAACGGCATGGAACCGTCTCATGGAAGATGAAGTGGGTATTATGGGTTTGTATGGTATGGGGGGAGTGGGAAAAACTACACTTCTCACACAGATCAATAATAAATTTCTCCAAAAAGAGAATGCTTTTAATATTGTGATTTGGGTTGTGGTATCTAAGGATTTACAAATCCAGAAGATTCAAGAAGATATTGCAAAGAAACTAGGCATGGCTGGAGATGGTTGGAACCGAAAAGATGAAGACCAAAAGTCATGTGACATACTCAATGTCCTAACAAGGAAGAAGTTTGTGTTGTTGTTAGATGACATATGGGCAAAAGTTCATCTAACGAAGATTGGAGTCCCTTATCCAAATAGAGAAAATGGAAGTAAAGTAGTTTTCACCACTCGTTCTCAAGAAGTGTGTGGGCGCATGGGAGCTGATGTTGAGATGGAAGTCCAATGTTTGACACCTGATGATGCATTGGATTTGTTCCGAAAGAAAGTTGGAGAGATCACATTAAGAAGTCATCCACGCATACCAGAGCTTGCAATCGTAGTGGCTACAAAGTGTCATGGTCTACCACTAGCACTCAACGTCATTGGCGAAGCCATGTCATACAAACGGACGACTCAAGAATGGCATCATGCAATTGATGTTTTGACTTCAAATGCTGCTGAGTTTCCTGAGGTGGAGGATGAAATTCTTCCGATTTTGAAGTATAGTTACGATAATCTAAAGGGTGAGCATGTCAAGTCATGTTTACTATATTGCGCTCTATTCCCAGAAGATGAGAGAATTTCTAAACGTGGGTTGATAGAATATTGGATATGTGAGGGGATTATAGAAGACAGTGAAGATATGGAAAGGGCTAAAAACAAGGGTTATGAGATCATCAGTACCCTTGTTAATTCTTCTTTGTTGATGGAGGAAGATACATATAAAGTGTATATGCATGATGTTGTTCGTGCAATGGCCTTGTGGATCGCATCTGATTTTGGAAAGCAAAAGGATCAATTTAATGTTCGTGCTGGTGCTGGGTTATATGAAATACCAAAGGTTAAGAATTGGAATGCTGTCAGGAGAATGTCGCTGATGTCTAATAAAATTGATAGCATCTCTGGCAGCCCGAAATGTCTTGAACTTGCAACTTTGTTCTTGCAGAAAAATGAGACGACATTGAAAAATATCTCTGGGGAATTCTTCAGTTCCATGCCCAGGCTACTTGTTTTGGATTTGTCATGGAACAGATCTCTAACTGAGTTGCCAGATGAAATATCACAGTTGGTTTCGTTGAAATATCTCAATGTATCGGGGACAGATATTAAAGTTCTTCCTGTTGGTTTACAAGAGTTGAAAAACGTAATTCACTTAGATTTGGAGTATACGAAGAAACTTTCGAGTATTGTTGGGATTTCTGCACTACTGAATTTGAAAGTATTGAAATTAAAAGGTTCAGGAGTTAGAGACAATCCCAAAACAGTGGAGGAGGTGCTAGTCTTGGAACATTTAGAAATTCTAACCATAGGAATCGGTAATGAATCTGATTCAGGTTTGGATCAATTTTTAAGCTCTCACAAGCTGATGTGCTGTACACAAGCTCTAGAGATCAGTGGTACGCAATTAGAATCATTGGACATATCGCTTTTAGCTAGTATGGAGAAAGTTCGTGCACTCGTTTTCAACAGATGTACTTTATCTGAGATAAAGATGGATATTACAAGAATTAGAAGCAAGACGGTTTCTTCTCTGCACAATCCAACAAATGCATGTTTCTTAAGCCTCTCTAAGATTTATCTATCGTTTAGCAAATGCTGTAAAGAATTGACGTGGCTGATGTTCGCTTCAAATCTTAGAGTACTTTTTGTTATGGAAGCAGATGAACTAGAAGACATAATAAACAAAGAGAAAGCTTTAGTTGGGATTGTTCCTTTCAAAAAACTAGAAGTTCTACATTTGGCTTATCTTCCAGAGCTGAACAACATTTATTGGAGACCACTGCCATTTCCCTGTCTTACGGAAATCAAAGTAATCAACTGCCCAAAGCTGAGAAAGCTTCCACTCAATTCTAAAAGCGGCTCAAGTGGTGAAAACGGACTCGTCATAAAGTACACAGAGAGAGAGACGACTGGTTAGAAGGTGTTGAATGGGAGGACGAAGCTACCAAAGCCCGTTTCTTACCTTCGTGTGTTAAGGTCTCAAATTTCTCCCTGTCTACTTATTTCGTTTTTAATGTGAGTTTTTTTTTGGATTATGGAGTGCTTCCAAATTCATGACTTTTCATTTCTCACTCTCTCCCTCTCTTTTTCTTTGTATGTTGTGTTTTAATAGGTTTAATTTTTGTCGGACTCAGAGCAATGGCTCATGATACAATTGTTGTTACATATATGTATATAGTGGCGGATCTAAAGAGGTAGAAGGTGGAGCATGTGCCCCATACTAATGTTAAGATAATTATAATTGGCTACTGTGAAAATATGTTTGTTTGGTCAAATGACTTTTAGTGTTCCTTCAGATGTTGAGGATTAGAGTTCATTGCCTTGCATTTATTCTTCAATTTAGATAGGTTTATGTTTTAGAGTTCATTAAACTGTGTTCTATACTAAAACTATCAAAGCCTGTTTCTTACCTTTATCCACTAAGTTCTAAATTATAAATTCTCCTCTTATGTTGTTTTAATGTAAATTTTTGGGTTATGAACTGCTTCTATTTTTTTTCTCACTCTCTCTTTTTCTTTATATGCTTTTTTCAATAGTTATTGACTTATTGTTATTACTGGGAATATGAGTTGTGTAATGCGGCTGAAACAGGAACTCTAAGATTTAAGAAAATAAGAACTAATAACTTTACAATCATAATGTCGGTACGAAGCTTTTGATGAATATCTAAACCCTCTTACGACTAAAAATCTAACAAACTGTATCCAAGAAAGAAGAAAATCAACATCAATATGCATTTCATGATACATGGTGAAGAAGGATCAATGTTTCTTTTTCTTTAGTTCAGCACCGGTCACTAGCTATACGAGTTTGACTTGACTAATCCGGAGATGTACAACGCTTTTTGTAAGGAGTTTTCCGCAAGCCCACCACATATAAAGCATCCGAGCCGAAGTCCAAGTGACCAATTAGCCTACGGTAGAACTTGCACACATTGGAATCGAAGAGAGGTAGCGAGATTACGGCTTTGGTCCTAGACCCTGTTGATACGCTTTGATTAATTTCTAAGCTCTCACAAGTTGATACGCTGCACATAAACTCTAATGTGGAGAAAGTTCATGATCTCCCTTTCTATTACTACTAATGTCCTATTTATAAGATAAACTGGAAATTGGCATCTTTTAGCATCTGCAATTGGAGCAATCAAACAACCCGGATTTATACTAACTTTTTTATACATATGCCTTCAATTGAATTTCTTACGTCATATATTCTAAAAATGTTGTTCTCATTCCAAAACTGAAGCAATGATCAATGAATGAACCCGAGAGTTACTTTAAAAAAAATGAGAAAATATTTTCATTTTTCTTCTCTTCACTCACAAAGAGAAAAATCCCCTTATTGATTGTAAATAATCAGGTGCGGGAAGGAACACCAAGATCGTCAGCAGAGTAAGGGTGAATAAAAGCACTGTTCATCTGCCAGACCTTAAACGACGCGGCAACGGTCGCATTAATGGCGTTATTGAACAAGAAGAGCTTTGTAGCTCCGTAGATGGCTTTTGTCGGATATACTCTTGAGGTAATACATGTTCTTCCACCTTGTCCGAATCCTTCTACTATCGAATGATCCACCTAAATAAATTGAAATTGATAACAACGCAATTAAATTTAATTCTTGATTTTTCTAATGAAATTATTGTATGAAAACTAATGAAATTAGTTTATTATTTTTATGGATATGATATATTACCAAGATTCTCATTGTCAATTTCTCCCCTTCTAGGACCGGTACGAAGCTTCCATAGACCGGTTTCACCACATCATTTGCCATGGTTGACCTATCAAAAGAGATTTGATTAATCAACCATAAATCAATATTTTCTCATATAATTAATTTATTATCCGAATATACATTTGCTATATAAATATATAGTGACTAAAGAAAAAATGCATTTAACAGAAATTAGAAAGTAGTTAATTTGTATAATTCGAAGAATCTATTATATATGGTTAAGATGCAATTTATGGATAGATTACCTTAAGGTATCAGTGCAGAAGAAAGTCTTGAGTTTTGAATCTTTTCCCTTAGTCACATAAAAGTAAACCGGAGTTTGCTCCGACAAACTTTGGTCAGCGAGAACCGAGAATCCGAAAGGCCCTAAAGCACCACGCACAGTGGAGCCTCCGCTGGTTTCACAGCTGAATTCCTCATCAGCCTCAACTGAGTCATCTCCAAGGATTATTTCGAGATCTTCCTTCTTGATCTCGAACTCAGCCTCTATATCTAGCTGAGCCGCGGAACCCACATCAACCGGAACCATCGTTCCTGGTCCAACCGTCATATCAAATTTCTTGCTGCTCAGTCTCAATGATTTAATTTCCTCTACTGGCCATTGAACTAAATTCTTCCCCGTCTTTGTGTCTAATACAACAGTTCTAGGGATGCCCTGATCATGATTTAAACAAATTTAAACCCTAACTTGGGTCACAAGTAACTTATATATTAAAACCCTAGCTTTCATAATACGTTAGGTCAAGAAGCCATACCTGAACAGAAGACCAACCTTTCTGAACATCAGCAGCTTCACTGTCAGATTCACCGACCCAACCCCATAAGATTCTCCGTCCCTTATTTTGATCATAAAACGTCTTTGAAGCATAAAATTTTCCGTAATCGTATCTCAAACCGGTACTGATTCCAACATCAATGGTAGGATTATCCGGGACCCATGTACCGTTTGAATCGTAGTACGTCCCAATAGCATAATGGTCAATTCTAGTATCATCCATGCTAGCCTTCACAACATGTTTCACATTTGGTCCGTTGACCGAAGTGTCAAGTCCGTTGACTTCAGTTTTCGACACCGGGTAAAAATCAATGCACTCCCACATTCCGGTGTTGGGGACTTGGTGCAACAAGGTATCGAGTTTCTCGTATGTTTTGAAATCGGTAGTGTCGTAAACTAGAGATATTCCGGTTCTATTGATTTTGGAACCAATGGTGATCCTCCATTTTCCGGCCGATGTCTTCCACGCCGTCGTCGGATCACGGAAGTCCTTTGCGCCAATACCTGGAGGCGGTACGAGAACCGGATTGCCGGAGAACTTGGTCCATTTCATCAAAAGTGGATCGCTAGGGTCCTCAGGATAGGCAAGGTTTTGAACCTAATTATAAAGAATCATAATTATATCATTGATTGGTACGACCACATTTATTTCGAAAAGACTCTAATAAACAATCCCAAAGTAGTTATAGTTTCACCAATTATGATGTTGTTAAATAATTATTTTACTTTTGTAAATCCATCATAGTTCTAATATCAAATCTAGAATCAAAGATCTAGTTACCAAAAAAGAAATAGACGGATTCGAAAAATGAATACCTGCACGAATTTGTCGGTGGAACCGGTGTAGAGCATGACAATGGAACCATCATCTAGAAAAGTGGCTGACCCGGTCCAGACTCCGTTAGCGTCGTACCATTGGTCAGGAACCATGGCAAATGGGAGGTAACGCCAGTGAATAAGGTCCTTTGACACGGCGTGACCCCAAACAATATCACCCCATAGAGCTCCATTTGGGTTATATTGATAGAAGAAATGATACCATCCCTTATAGAACAATGGACCTGTACACATGTTTAACATTTCATTTGTTGGGGTTAAACTAAAAGTCGTGTAAAATAGTGAAATTTTAGGATTTATAGGTATTATTAATTTACCATGCCCTAAAATTTACTTAAGATTTTATCAAAAAAAAAATTACTTAAGTTATATAATCGCAAAATCTATTCACCCGCCAGTTTTTTTTTTCCTCTGAAATGGTGAAATGTTGTTTTAACAGCTTACGTTAAACTTCAGTAAGCTGTTATTACTAGATATTTGTGACTTGTGAAGAAGAAGAAAAAAAGCTACGATGTTTCAAATACAATTGGGCTAACATAACGAGTTGAATCGGATCACAAAATAGTCTGTCACACTCACACACAATAATGGGTAAGCAATGATTTGTACAATTTGCACACGACTCACGTGGTGTATACAAAACAAGGAAAAACAAAGTAAACTAATTGGCTTTGATGACTTTCTGTTCAGATTTTGTCTATGTGTACTTTATAAAAATAAACTTTTTAGGTGTAAATTAATAATTGTGTTTCACTATGTATTTCTTTTTCGAATGATATTAGTTGTGGTCCCCAAACGACGTGCCATGTTGTCATATTATATATCCCACCAATAATTATTTCAGTTTATAGATAAATCTAACTATTGTGAAGCCAATGATTTCTTATCGATTTTATTCTATATGAAAATAAAACAAGGTCAAAGGGAGAAAAAATAACGTTTTAGAAGCACAAAAATAGAAGATAGAAGACTTCAGTGTAGGGTCTAGAGCTTACCATTAGGATCTGCAGACGGAGAAGCCAGAAATTTGCCATTTGCAAACCCCACATGGATAGAAAAAAAAACGAACAAGTTAAATACAAATCAAGATAACGAATCTTATATGTAATAAAAAAAGAATATTTACAGTTTTGATGAAATAACAAGATTAAGTATATCACTTGTGTAATTACTTAAATCTCGTTCCCTAAGTCATGGTCTAAACATCAATCGTTATGAAACTCAAGTCTATAGAAAAATAAAAATATGAACATTCTTTTATGTTGTTAGGAAAAAAAGATGAGACACTTTTTAGCTATTAGCTATAGAAGAAAATCAATAATGATTATTTTTTCAACGATTCATATTCCATAAAATAGTCTTTTTATTTTATTTTTGTTCATACCGTTCATCCAATTTTTCTCAGGCTGGAAATGAAACGCCGTGCGTTGCCATGACAACATACTATTGTTCCATGGGAACGCTTCCGTTGTCCGATCATCGGAAAATCTCCACAACCTTTCGTCGTTGCTTTTCTCCGACACGCCGGCCAAACGAGCACGTGACTCCTTCGTTGTATTATTAGCGCCATTTTGTGTGGTGGATCCGTCGTGATTGACGATTAGAACGACGTACAAAGCGACCAAGAGCAAACCGGAATAGATGGCGAGATGGACTTTGATGGGTCGTCTCCGGCGGGTTTCTGGGATCGGGTCGGATCTTGACTCGGATACTGGATCTTGTCGAGACGTGACAGGCAAGAGAGCTTCGGTGCTCGCCATTTCTTGTTTGTTTTGCTTTATTTAGATTTGATGATGGAAATAGAAAAAGGCAAGTCCAATATTTATATATAGGATAATCAATATATATATATATATAATATTATATGGGTATTAGAGGGTAGAGATTAGAGAAAGATCTGGATTGGGTTGGCAAATTTGAGCTGTGACTTTTGTATTTATTAACCAGTAAGGTTTACATTTACAGACTATACAAGTCATCAATAATTTATCTAATAATAATTATTTACTAACTAAATGGATTTTAGGTCAGTATATTATACCTATTTATTTGTAGTAGTCAATACTACGTGTCCTTTGCATTCATTAGCATATATGTGGATTTTCATGGATCAAATGCCAAAATGACCCCCTCATTTAAAATTGTGATCCCCATGAACTTATTTCCTTCCCCATTTGTGAGAAACACATGACCTTCACCAAAAAATAAGGTCAGTTCAGCAAATGGCCCGATTTTCATAGAACACTGTTTTTAAGTTATTCCCCTACTTTAAATCTCCAAAAATCTTGTCTTTGATCTTTTTATTTTATTTTTTCCTAATCAGAAATTTTAGTGTTTTAACAGTCAATACACATAATATATATATATATTAAAATTCATATTATATCTTTATTTAATTTATGTTCTAAATAAAAATATATCAGTCCATTCCCAATTTAAGATGTTGTATTTACTATGGTACAAAACAGTGTGTAACCATAGTTACACAAAAACACGGTAACTATTTTAGCGAGGAATCCGGTAAATGGTTTACGTAGTGGTTTATCAGTCATACATGCAGGAAATTTTGAAAAACAACAATATAAGATGACTGGTTTAATTTAACGCTACCTAATAAATTAGATGGATAAAATGGTTAGGGTTCGGTGTTAAATTAAACAAACCGGTCACATTATACCGTTGTTAATTCCATTTATCAAAACTCTAATCCAGGTATAAGTAGCAGGAAAATCTTCTTGAATACCCACATGTATTATCGGTCTAAGTAAGTGGTTATCTGAGTAATTATTTTAAACTCTAACTAATGTAAATACTAAATAGTTACACCGAACCAAATTATTATTGTAGTTTTTGTACATTAGTTAGTTTTTGTAGTTTCCCTAACTTTTTTTTGCTACATTATTATTGAGTTGCTTGTTAGGAGTTGATATCCCATTTTTACAACCAAATTTAAACACAAAGATATATTCTTTCCATTTCTTAAAGAATATCGTTATGATACTTTTCATACAAATTAAAAAATTATTCAATCATACAAATTTATCTTTATTTAATATCCACTAGTTAGACGATATTAAATTTAAAAAGTTTTAGTTTTGAAAAGAAGGTAAATTAAAATTTTTGTTTTAAAAATCACATTAAAAATGTAAAATAACATTTTTTTGATGAAAACAAATTCTCGAAAATGACTTTCTTTATGAAACTAAGAAAATATAAGATTTATAGTGGTTCATTCTCAATACAAAAGATTTATAAAGGTTCATTCTCAATGAAAAAAAAAAAAATTAAGTTACAACTTTTAGTCAGTGTCGATAAAAGGGGCAACTCAATTTATTTGTTTTTGATGTGTAGCTGTTTTCCAAGTTTCCCAAATGAGAAGCTGTCTTTATTTCAATTAAACATAAAAGTTAAATTCTTGTTGAACTTTTGCTCATGCCAAGCCCTAGGAAGACACGTTGCACACTTGCACCTCCAGGCTCGGCAAAGTATTAAAGATGATTTCAATTTGACTAATTTGCCATGTTTTGTTTTGTTTTAAACATGTTTCTCTTTTCTTTCTTGGTTAAAGCTCTTTTCTTTCAAGTTTTTTTCTCTTATAAAATCGTCTAGAATAGTTACATTAAATAAAAAAAATTAAGTTAGATAGTATGAGGAACATGTTTTCTGCAAGATCTCAGATCTATTTAAACACGGCTTAGAATTAATATATTTATTTTTGAAACGTTTTTAACAATTCATTTTTTTCTGTTCATGGATTCTATAACTTTTGATGGTTGATCGTCAACTTAAAAACTTTCAGAAGACTAGTCAACTGATCACTATCTTATCGTTTTTTTCTGTCAATATTAATACATATAATGAGAATTACTTCCGGTAAGTGTTTATCTTGGATCAAACATATAACTGTGAATTTTGACATAATAGATCTTAGAAAACAAGGTACGTCAAAATGACATTAATATAACAAAATCTTATAACTTTCGTGATAGTACTTTATTATTTCCAAAAGTACAGAAGTTACATATTATATTATTATTATTTTATTCGAGGTCTGAAAACACTCAATTTTCAGAAAATATAAACTTATGTTGCATGGAATCAGAAACGGGTACGCGGAAACGGAAGCGTTTGGAAACGTATAAGTGATTTTTTAAAAAAAATTAGGAAGCGGGTATGTGTTGGAAGCGTATACTCATACAAATATATATATATACTTAAACATTATCAACTATTAAAAATTATTATTAATAACATAAATTCAATACATTTATATAATATATAATTAAAATTTTGCTATGAATAACATAAATTCAGTACTTCGTTTTTTGCACCATTCAACTAAAATCATTTTAATTTGAGATCATCATATTCGTTACAATTCTATGTTTTCAAAAGAAAAAGCGTCATACTCAAATTTTTTAAAATAATCTTATTCAACTAATCAAATTAATCACTTTCAATATTTCGCATATGATTCAAATAATATTTTTAAGTAAAGTTATGCATAATCAAAAAATTACTATATTAGTTCTTGATTTTTTCAAATATAAAAAATATAAAAAATAGTAGTTACTAAACTGGAAGCGTAAGCTTCCCAAAAACGGAAGCGCAAGCTTCCAACACGTTTTTATAAGGATATTTTTGGAAGCGTCATAGAAGCGAGATTCCAAGAGCTTCCGATTCTGATTCTGATTCCGAAGAGGGAAGCGGACATTGAACAAAGCTTCCGTACTATCTAGATATAAACTACTTAGTAATGCAATTAAAGAATAACTGGAACTTTAAATCCATTAAAATCAAGTAAAACCTCAATCCAATAACAGCCCCTAAATAAGTAAGGTAAAAAAAACGACATACTTAACCTTATTATTTTCAACCAAAAACCGGTGATGCAAATAAATGTATGTATTTAGCACGTCTGAAAAAAATAGCTAATTCAACTATAAATTTATAATTTTCAACCAAAACGGATGATGAAAATAAATATATATAGAGATATAAATAGAAAATACTTGTGTGTTTGGCCAGGCTACATGATTTTTATATAATATCTTATCACGATCGCGTCACATACCTGTATCCAACAATGGTGAGGATAAATGAAATTCAAATTGTGACCCAAACATGGATTACGATTTGTTTTTTTTTTCTTTTAATGAATTGATTAGCTGGCCAAATAATAATAAAGATTGACCACGTGCAAAGATCTTCATTCCACATTTTGTTTAAGCAACCGAAAGGTTTATAGGGTCTTATTCAGCTCATCTGAAGAGTAGATTTAGCAAGTTAAATAAACTATTTTTTTCATATCTTCGAAATGTACGTATCTTCGACTCGCGGATCTTCTGAAAAATTATTTGTTTTTCTTTAGTATTTTTTAGTTGAATTAAAACAGTAAGAAAATGTCTCAAATTAATAATGCAGATGTTACAAAAAAATTAATAATACCGATTGTAATTTCTATAGCTTTTATTTACACTATGATTACTGTAACTCTTCTATCAATTAATTATGCAGATGTTACAAAAAAATTTTAAAAATGACAAACTCTATAAATGGTTGGACGTGGGAAAACTAGATCCACATGTAAAAGACCCTTTCTATTTATATATAAAAAAAGACCCATTCGTTCTCACCGAAATAAACGTCCTCCGGCTCCATCTAAAATATAATTTATTAGTATCTTCTTTGTCTTTGAGATATTAATTTTGAAAATCAAAATTTCAATCATCTTCTTACTAATCCACTAATTAATTAAATCATCGTATAAATTTTATATATTTTAGATTATATTTTCAGTTATTCTGCTATTAATTAAAACATGACTATATAACAAAGCCGTGTCTAGAATTGTAGAGGTTTGACAAACACAAAACAAAATTGTTTTATATAGTTTTCATAATAAAATATGTCAAATTTTATACTAAATTAGAGAAATTTAATACTATTTCACAATATATGAAAATAATTTTAAACTACTTTCTTTATATATTGTTCTCCATTTCAGGAGTAAGATAATTTTTCTAATCACCGACTTCACATTTACGGAAAAAATCCTTGCAATCAGTTTTGTTCACTTTTTGAGTTTTGTTAACCTCCAAATTCTTCAAATTACGCAAAGAGCAAAGGTCCAAAAGCTTATCTACCAATCCATTCTCTTCTTCTTCTTTAGTAAAAGGACAACTCAAGAAGTCCGCAAGTCTCTTGATCTGATCATGAGGCTTTGCTTTCATCTCCTCATACCTCATGTAAAGGACATTCTTGGGGTCTTCCAAGCTTCCTCTCCAATAACTCAAGAGATGTTCCCAAAAGGGTCCATAATAGATAGTTGCACTACAAAACGATTGGTAAATAGACTCGAGATTGCTTCTCTTTAGTTCTGTTTTATGAACAGCGCACAGGAAAAACCACCACGAGTCCTGCGTGTCCTTGGCGTTCGTACAAATTTACACAATCTTACAAGGAGAGTCCTTGAGTGTGTCTTGAATAGTGTGAAGTGGCATGTGAGTCGAGAACTTGGCCAAGTCAGGACTTGAGCTTTCCATATACATATCTATCTCAAAGAATGGAACAATGACATGAGGATTATAGTAGTTAGCAAAGGATGATGATCATCAGAAGAACCGTTCTTTGATCTCTCGAGGAGAGCGACTGTGAGAGCCTTGAGCCAAGTAGTGCCTGATTTGGGTAAAGAAGCAAGGATTATATCGGTGTCTTGAGGTTTAAAACCACTTTGGAAATTAAGAACGGCTTAGAGAGTTTTGTAGTGTCATACCAACATCCTTGATACTTACGAAGCTTCCTGTCTAAATCATTTTGCGACACGAGTTTTTATATATTGTTGTAGTATTGATTAAAAAAGGAAATTTAAACCCTCTCTGTCAACCATTTAATTAGATGGACCCTATAATATATGAATTTAAAATCTTAATAATTTCTTATCATAGCTTAGCTGTAATTTTGCAATAAAAAAACTATGGATGGTGGTCACATATTGCATAATTTTAAATTTTCAAATATTTGGATTAAAATTTAAATTATTCTAATTTGGATATATCCGTCAATACTCAGAATTGGAATAGTAAAATACTACATTGATATTTAAAAACAAAAAGATTAAAATAAAATAAAAGAAAGGACTAAAAATAGTGCATGTATGGAGTTATAAACAATTTAAAGAAGCTTTGTTTATCATAAATTTTATGTTTTTTTTTAAAATCTCTCTGTTCTTAAGGGATCATTAGTGATATTCATTTATGCATCTGAAATGTCTACAACATAACTGTTTTTGTTCTTGAATATTATCATTAATGAGATTTTGGTTGATGTTGGTATGAATTAATAGCTATTTCATTTCACGGATCTTAGTTCGTGTATGAAACAAATATTCCCAAAAAAAAAAAAAACCATTTGCATCCGATTAACAGTTTAATTCGGTTGTTCTATTTGATTCGGTTCAGACAGATTTGGTCCGGATTGAACATCCTTAATTTTTCAGAAACAAAACAAAAAAGTTTTCAAAAGGAGAAAAAAAAAAGTTTAAGAAATTGGAGGATGACATCTTAACATTACAAACGAGAAATGGTGAAAAATGCTCTTTTTTTTTCTTTTTAATTATTAGCATTCGAAATAACTAACAAGTTAACAAATAACAACAAGGAAACCTTCAAAAAAAAGTGAAAAACCGAATTCAGACAAAATGCGCTTTACCTCCAGTTTAACCTGACTAAACCAAACCGGTTAAACCGATTTCCAGTGTTCCTCGGGGGGGGAGAAATAAAACTTTGGCTCTGAAGTAAACTTACATGTCGGACTTAGCCATTCATCTCCACCGGATAATTGCTGATCCCCACGTTAAACCGGCTCCAAAACCGGAAGTGGCAATGGTATGTCCCGGTTTAACTTTTCCACTTCTGACAGCTTCATCAAGAGCCAGAGGAATCGAAGCAGCACTCGTGTTACCATAATTAGCCAAATTCGATATGACTCGCTCTGGTGGAAAATGTAGTCTTGTAGCCACTGAGTCTATTATTCTCTGGTTCGCCTGCAATAATCATTTTAAAGACTTACCATTTAACTATCTTCCAGTTCCAAAGTTCGAAAATTTCGCCATTTCAACTCAAATTTCAAATCCTTTATCTTGTAAACCTAATAAATGACATCAGCATTTTCTTGCTACTATCTTTTACCAGTTTTTCGGTATGAAAGCTCTAAAGTTTCGACAAATTGAATATGACAACTATACTTATCGGCATTTGTTTATTATACCATCTTTTACCGCGTTTTCGGTACTAAAGCTCTAAACTTTCGCAATTTAAGCTCAAATTCATATTTATTATTGGTGAAACTTGGATAAATGATAAGAAGATAACCTGATGGAGGAGGAGCCAGTCGATGGCAGAAGCAGGAAGACCGGCTTTTTGTAAAGCAGACTCAATAGATTGAGGAACACATTTGACAGCAAAGCGAAAGACCTCTTTACCATTCATCTGAATACAAGAATATGAAGATTGTTTTGGTGGAAAGTCCCCCAAAACCGAGCCATTGGAGCTCAATGCACCATTGATTTGGGATTCTTTTACAGAAGCATTCAAATGTCTGCAAAAACAGAAAATCTTTTATGTCGGTTCTTGAGGGAAAAAAACGAGAAGATGAATTTTAAGTGGCCAAAATATGGAATGTGATTCTAAATACCTACGACCGTCCCCATCGCTGTGCACATCAAAACTGAACAAACCATCATCTTCAATATCACAAGCCTGCACGGAATGAAAGTACTTATTTTAAGAACAAAGATTGATCTTTTAAACTAAGGTTTGATTTGCAATGTGGAGAGCACTCTTCAGCGTTATACTCTGTTTCAGTTATTCAATGAAGCTTATATACAAACTTTAGATATAAAGAGCGCTCGAGATTGTACAAATGTTCATAAAACACAGTACCTGAACAACCACAGCACCAGCAGCATCCCCGAAGAGAATGCAAGTTCCTCTATCCGTCCAATCAACAAACCGAGATAAAGAATCAGCTCCAATCACTAAAACATTCTTAAAACCACCACCTGAAAAGGAAATGAACAAGATTTATACATTTATCTTACACATTACTCTTAAATTTTGCATCTTATTGGACTTTTACCCCTTATATGACAAGCAGCTGAGACTAAACCCAAAACAAATCCACTACAAGCAGCTGTGATATCATAAGCCAATGGATTCTTTGTGCAACCAAGTGCCTTTTGAATCTGCCATCAATAGAGAATTATCGCGAATCAAACAACGTAACCTTTTACTCCATCACAGGGAAATCTAGATTTAAGGGTCAATAAATACCTGTGGAGCAGCACCAAATAGATCATCAGGAGTAGAAGTGCACATCAAGACTAAGTCAATATCTTCAGGAACAACCTCAGCCATTTCAAGTGCTTTGGTTGCTGCTTCTACTGCTAAGCCAACCAAGCTATCTTTGCCTTTCAATTGTAGTTATACGAATTAATCTCTCTACACCACTGAATAATACTCTTAACTTCTCATAGAATGTTACATATAAATGATACCTGAGACAACTCGACGGTTGCGAATACCCGTACGAGTAGCTATCCATTCATCATTGGTTTCGACTATTTTTGCAAGATCATCATTAGAAATCAGAAGACTTGGAACTGCTGAACCACATCCAATCAATTTGCAGCCACTCGGCACTAGCCTTTAAGTAAACAGAACCAAATAAATCATGACTCAGAGACCATTTAAATGCATTCTACAAAACCAAAAATTATAACAAACTTGGCTTCAATATCATCTTAAAGCTAAGCTAATACTTAACAACAATTATGAAGGGTTGAATCAGAGACTATTTTAAATGCATTATACAAAAGCAATTAAAGATCTTTCCAGAGCTAAAGCTAAGAACTTAACAATAATCAATCTTTCTAATCTCAAAAGTTTTATCCTAATAGCAAAGAACGATCTCAAATCAATTGATTATTAAAGATAACATTTTTTCACCTGGGTCGTCGATATTCAGAAGGAGACGACGAAGCATGCTTATCAACGCCATCGATGGAGCTGACGCTAGAACACAAAACCCTTTTAGAGAATCGATTCGAAACGCAAAACCCAGATCCAGAAACTCTAATCGGAACATGGATTTTGCTTCGTATGGTAGGAATTGAAGGATGAGTGAAGAACCCAGATGCATTCGCCATTTCAATAATAGAGGAATCGAAGAAAGTGAAAAGGAACGATTCGGAAACAGCGAATCTGATGATCTCTCTCTCTCTATCTCTTAGCTTGAATTTAGAGTAATGGTAAG
>CM051368.1:1372806-1522806 GCA_028015245.1 Cardamine occulta
TGCCAGAGATTGCATCACCAAATAAATGAAGAATCGGGAGACAAAAAAATTCGAAAGTTTGGTATTTTTTGTGTGTTTGTGTGTGTGGAGTGTCTAAAAATCAAATCTTCGGAAGTTCCGAAGCAAAAGAGGAGACAGGAAGGGTGAGTGTGACAGCTCAATTTGAGCAGATTCCAATGTCACTCAAAACTATCATTTGTTCTCTCATTAGTAGAAAATAATATTATTCACAAAATTGACATCTAAATTAATAAAAACAATAAATATTAATGAAAACATCTCAAATATATATATATATATATATCTGTGAAGTATTTTTTTTAAATGAAAGTAAGTTAACTAAATTTAGTTTAAGCAACGTAATGAAATGCTATAAAATAATGTAGTAAAAAAATTATTGGTTCTGTCAAAAAAAGAAAAACTATTGGATGATTAGGTAGGGAGTATAAGTTTTAAAATTTCTTGCGGAGAAGAGTTTATTAATCTAAACTTTGGATAATTTTATATCTAAATTTCAGAATTTGATCCCTTTGAATTTAGAGTGAAATTCAAAAAGTTTTACTCTTTTTTTGGATTGGAATATTGAATTTTTAGGTGGATGGATCGGTTATTACTTATTAGTGGTTCAAAGATTTTGTGTGGTTAGTCCTCCAAGGAACCGTCATAAAAATAAATGTGTATTATAAGTCAAAATAATGATGGTATTCGGATTTTATCACAAATTAAGATTTTAAAATAGTTTAAATGCAAAGGCTTGTTTCAAATGGGAGTAATATCCTCACTATTGATTCAAAAAAAAAATTACATGGGTTCACATAAAAAGATGGGACAACAAAAGAAGGTGGTTGAGTACCGGTCATATATTAGTAGGGGTTTGGTGAACAACTCGGAGAAGACAAAGAGATTAAACCAAAACTATAATAGAAGTGATTAAATTCAATGGAATAAAATTTCATGGCCCAAAAAAAAGGCAAACGTGAAACAAGATGCAAATGTTGTTATATGTAGTTGGTTGTGGACCAGTCTTCTGAATTAACAGAAGCTTCATAGTTTGGTGGATGAGACACATAGAAGCTTTTGAGGTTAGATTTGGTACTAAACCTTTATGAATAAGAGATAAGACCATGAGATCATATGCATAGGAACAGAGTAGTCACAAACCACATTCCAAACACAAATCTGTTTGAATTCAAAAATGCAAAAGCATATATATAATGTATACTACAAGTAGGAACTGCAAACCCTGCAACTTCATTGTACCCAATCCGACTATAATTAAACCAATAAAAGAAAGAAAAATGAGTAATCCGACTATAATTAACACAAAAAGCACAAAGAGAGAACCCAAATGACATCATTAACTTCGAGCTTCCTGCTTGAGAAGTGAGAAGCCCACTATATCGTCTGAGTTGTGGCCTAACACACACAAAAAAAAGAGACAAAAACATTAACGATGGAAGCAGTTCACATCCCTAAAAACAGTCATTTGAAAATAAATAAGAGAGCTGGTCCATAGTTACTGTAAGTGATTTATAAGATGATTCTAGAATGTTATCCCATATCGTTAAAAATCGTGTGCAACTCGTCAACCTCTGAGAGCTCAAAAATTGCTCAAGATCTAGATGAAGGTTGATTCTTTTGCTTAAAACATCTAAACTGCTCCAAGATTTCCAACTCCCCCCTCCCCCACTGTTTCGAGAGATCCCATGAAAAACGAGAACGAGATAAATTCAGAACTTTCAATTTATGCAATACTCCAAAGAACAGTTAATTTTGAATGTCTTTCAAATGCCTTTAAACGGGTTGGTGTTAAGCATTGCAATCAATTACAAACATTACAAAAAAAATGTCAGACGCAAGTTGAAAAAGTAATTCACAGAAAGCAACATACAGACAGAGACTTAAACAACTTACAACTTGCTGCCTGAGACGCCGGCTTATACCATGCATGTGTATAATCAACTCTAACACACACACAAAAAGAGACGGCGTCATTAGAAATGAAGCTGTACACATGAAGCTAAGAATCGAGTTTTGGTAGCTTTGTTCTCCCATTCCACACCTTCATTTCATTTTTGCCGTCTGTATCTTATGACGAGTCCGTCCATTTTTACCTTGTTAGCCACTTTTTCAGATTTCGACATGAGCCTACATCGATTCCAGTAGATACACTTCAGCTCCGGTAAATTAGCTAAACAAAGATAATTCAGCTTTTAAAAAGGAACAATCTTTGTTTTTTCACCTTTACAAGCTTTCTCTTTGTTTATTATATCTTCTAGTTGATTTGCCTCGCCAACAAAAGATTTGGAGCGAACATCAGAAACGTCAATTCCCTATACGCACAGAGCCGGTCTTGAAATATCCAGGCCCCATACAAAAAAAAGGTATATCATCAGAACTTGCTGACTTTCCAATAAGCACAACAACCTAATCAATGCCGCCACAATAAGATCGCCAAAGAATTTAACAATTATCATCATTGAACGATTCGAGAATATGGTAATTATGGCTATGCATCTCCTTCCCTGGCCAACAACTTATCCCTAAAAGTTTCCACGAATAAATATCACAATCACTAAATTGATATAATTTTCGAGATCAAACAAGTATTCTATGAGTATAGAAACAAGTAACAGGCCAAGCTATTGAAGACGAAGATGTTAAAATCACAAATTATGATGAAATGCAAGACGAGAATCACACTCACACTCACACTTATCACTAAAGCTTATGTTTCACTGTTCCTATCAAGTTCAGTATAAAATTTTGGATGAAACAGGGATAAATATTAAGACACGTGAAAAACAATTGAAGATGAAGATGTTGAAATCACAAATCTAAGATGAAATGGAAGATGAGAATCAATTGAAATAACCAGGAATTTCAGCGAGACGAGGTTCAATAAAATGTCCACATCCAATCAATTTGCAGCCACTTGGCACTAGCTTTTAAGACGTAAACAGAACCAAAGGAATTGTGATAATTTTGGCTTAAAGATCATCTTAAAACTAAGCTAATACTTAACAATAAGCATCAATCATAGAGTTTTTAAAATGCATTCTACAAAAGCAAAGAGTTTGTTTAGATGGAGAATAGTTTTGCTTAAAGAGATCTTCACAGAGCTAAGCTAAGACTTAGCCATAATGAATCTTTCAAATCTCAGAACATTAAGCCTTAATAGCAAAGAAGTATCTCAAATCAATGGATTATTAAAGAATCAAACAGGAGAGGACCTAAAGATGTGATTTTTGTTTCACCTGGACCTAAAGAAGGAGAGGGTGAACTATGCTTATCAACGCCATGATTATTAAAGAATTGTTTAGTGTGTGCTTCACCCTAGAGATCAAAATAAACACAAACAAAAAGAAAAAGATGTATTAAAGATGGAAGCAGTTAGAACCCTTGAAAATCAAATAAGACAAGAGGATAAATGTTAGACCTCCAATTGGCATGACGGTAAGAAGCGGATTTTGGTAGCTTCGTCCTCCCATTCTACACCTTCAATCCATTTCTTCTTGTCGTATTTTATGAATACAGTTTTACTTTTGGAATCGAGTGGAAGCTTTTTCAGATTTGGACATTTGTATACATAGATTTCCCGTAGACATGGAAAGGGTAGAGGACTCCAATAGATATTCTTCAGCTTCAGTAGATAAGTTAATTCAATATCTCTCAGCTTTGGAAAAGGAAGAATCCCAGAATTTTCAACTTCACAAGCTTTCTCTTTGTTTATTATATCTTCTAAATCATGTGCATGGCTAACAAAAAGACGTCTAAGATTTGGGGCGAATATCAGAAACGTCAATTCCCTCAGGTCTTTACAATTTTTTATACGCACTTCAGAGAGGCTCAAGAAGCTGCATTTCCTTCCCATCTTTATCTCAGATATACTGCACTGCTGAATGATGAATTCACGAAGCTTGTCCATAGTTGCTGGAAGTGATATTCCAAATGATTCCAGATTGCTCCTCTCGATCTTTAGAGATTGTGTACAACTCATCAACCTCTGAGAGCACAAATATTGCTCCTTAGCTGTGTTGAGATCATAGATTCTTGGGGTGGTTAAAACTTCTAAATGTTCCAAGGCTTCCAACTCCTCCACTGTGTTGAGATCCCATCTAAAATGAGAACCATCTAATTTCAAAACTTTCAAATTATGCAGACTTGATATCCCAGCAATACTCCCAAGCTTAAGTGTACACTCCAAAATCCAAGTGAATTAGTTTTCTCAACTCTTGTAAACCCATAGGCAAATTACGTATACCAGTACCTAACAAGTTGAGATATTGCAGGGAAACTAGATTTGATATTTCTTCCGGCAATTCAAAGAGATAACCATTGCGCGATAGATCCAAAACAACTACGTTTGGCATGGACTTGAAGAATTCACTCGAGATATTTTTTAATTCCACTCCTTGCAAGAGCAAAGTTGTGAGTTCAAGACATTCAAGACTGCCAGCGAGATGGTGAATCTTGTTTTTCATCAATGAAATTCTTCTCACGACGTTCCAATTCTTAACCTTTGGGATTTCAGATAACCCAACACCTGCACGCACTATGAAAGCCTCTTTTTGTAATCCCAAATCAGATGCAATCCATAAAGCCATTTCACGGACAACATCATGCATACATACGCAAGCTCTTCCACGATTATCAACCTCCTCCATTAACAATGATGCACAAACAAGACTACCAATGACATCATAACCCTTGTTCTCAGCCTTTTCAATACCTTCATTTCCATCTATTATTCCCTCGCCTATCCAGTACTCTATCAAATCTTCTTTGAGAATTTTATAATCTTCTGGATATAAAGCGCAATATAGCAAACACGACTTGACCTCCTCCCCCTTAAGGCTATCGTAGTTATACTTCAAAAGCGGAAGGATCTTATCCTCCATGCCAAAAAACTCTGCAGCGTATGAATTCAAAACATCTATTGCGTGACACCATTCTTGTATCGTCCTCTTGCATGACATGGTCTCGCCTATGACGTTGAGCGCCAATGGTAGACCAGAACACTTTTTAGCAACTATTCTTACAAGGTCGGGGATTCCCGGATCGCTTTCTAGCGTTAATTGGCCGACCTTCTTTTGGAATAAATCAAATGCCTCATTGTCCGCCAAACATTGGACTTCCATTGGTTTTGCCCCCATGCGCATACATACAACCTGAAAACGAGTGGTGAATGCTACTTTGGATTTGTTTTGTGTTGTTGGAAACGGGACTTCGATCTCAGCTAAATCCACCTTCTCCCATATGTCATCTAAAAACAACATGAATCTCTTTTTCTTTAAGAAATTGAATAAACGATCAGCCTTTTCGCTTTTATCCTTTTTGTTCCACTCTTCTCCACCAAGACCAACTTTCTGAGCGATTTTATCTTGAATATTCTCCACATTTAACTCTTTAGATACCACAACCCAAATCACGAAGTCAAATCCACAATTATCCTTAATGAATTTTTTGTTGATCTGAGTGAGAAGAGTTGTCTTCCCTACACCACCCATACCGTATATACCCATAATACCAACTCCATCTTTTATGAGATGTTTCCATGCTTTGTCGAGCACTATTCCTTGACCAACAATTATCGGTTGAAGTTGTTTTTCCTCCACCTTAGGTGTTAGAGGTTGGTCAACAATCTCTTCGAAAACTTCACTTTTGAGTTTCTCAACCTCCTTCAAAGTCAAGAAAACACTTTTCCCGTAACGGTAGCTCGATAGTATTCTCTTAGAGCAAAACCCACAAAGACACAACCTTTGAAGTTCAACGTTTCTAGCATTAAGAAGACCATTGACTCTGTTTTCGATAGTCTCAACTCTAGTAAGCCATACCTGGAATTCGGCAAGCCTTTGTAGACCTCTATCCTCGTCTCTTGTAACCCTTCTTGATAAATCATTTCGCTTAGCCTTGAGCACTTCCATGGTTGTCTCCAGATCATCAAGATTCTTCTCGAGATTGTGAGTATAACCTACTTTCTCCTCTAGCCACTGAGAGATTTTATCAACGCACGGATCACAGGGTATCGAAAAAGGGTTGCCCATTTTACAAAATGTGAGAGAAATTTGAAATTTGAAACCAGAGAGGATGTAAAGAACAATTGAAGATAGAATATCGTTTTAGTCCACAAGAAATTAGATCAAATTCTCGATCGAGTGAGTTCAAAGATCCTTTGGGAAATTTTGCATAATTAAAGCGTACCTACTTCTTTTAATTTGGTAAAGAGTTGCGGCTATTGACCTTTGGTGGACCATACTAATCAGTAATCACCAAGTCTCCATTGGCTGACTGAAGAACACTGTGGACGTAAAAGCCAAATAGCCCTATTACCAATCATATCGCAACACTTGGCTAATATCGTGCTGGAGTGGCCTGGCTGGTGGTGGGATGACCTGGGTTATATTAATTCTCCTCGAAATCTTTTAGCTTTGAAGACATTGAATAGCATTATACTGTAAATAGTAAAATCATCAAAACTTTTAATTAGTTTGTGTCATATTGGTTACACGAATCAGTAGTTTACAGGCTGTATTATGTGTTTCTTCTTCTCCAAGGAACACACACAGAGCAATCATCAAACTCTGACATCACCTTTTATCTCATTTCCCTTCAAACCCTTCACTATATTGATCAAATTACAGAGATTTGATAATTATCATTTGTATTATCTTTTTCAATCATATGATTCCATAGTGTTTTCGTCCTTTTCTTTTAGGGTCAAACAGTGTTTCTGTGTTTGTAATACCAATGGGAAAAAATCTTTAATACCAACTTAATCGGAACTTGGTTAGTAAATTAATTTCTAGTTTTACGTCACTAGATAATGCTCTTGACTTATCATAGGTGAATGAATGGAATGTTATATGTTACCTGACACAACTCGACCGTTGCAAATCCCAATGTGAGTTGCTGTCTATTCATCATTAGTATCGATTATTTTGGCGAGATCGTCATTAGAAATCAGAAGACTCAGAACTGCTGATCCATATCCAATCAATTAGCAACCACTCAGGCACTATCCTTTATGTAAACATAACCAAAGAAATCATGAATCAGAGACCATTCAAATGCTTTCTTTGGTGCTTCTTTGTCTCTGCTCTTGTAGTCATTTTATATCATTTTTCTTTTTAATTTAAAATACTAATTTATATCAATTTTTTTTAAGACAGCGATTATAGGAATAACTAAGAATACAAAAAAAAATATATACAGAAGAAGACAAAACAAACAACATGATACAAAACGATTAAAACCTAGAAGCTAAGTACCGACGAAAACTCTGAAGAAGCACTCTGAAGAAACACCAATTCCAAGTTATCACATTTGAACATTTGCATCCCATAGTTCCAAGAAACCCATATCTCCATCGTCATTAAATCTCAAGAAAAGGTACATATGGCTCCTCCAGGGACATGACACAAAAACGGATCCGGTTCGAAAACCTAACCTGCTGCCTCTATTCCACCACGAACCGCCACTGAGCTAATGACCAGAGCAGTCACAAACCAAGTATGAACCGAACTTGCACCCGTTGATGGACCGAAGACAAAACAAAAAAAGGCCTTTGGCAAAAGGAGATTGGGCCACTCCATAGGGCCTTTGTTGCCTTATTATATCTATTGCTTGTTTAGTTAGAACTATAAAATACAGTAAAATCTCTATAAATTAATAATGTTGGGACCAGAGAATTTTATTAATTTATAGAAATTATTAATTTATCGATAAATTAATAATTATTAATATAAAGAGAGTTTTTCCGAATTTTTAAAAATGTTATATAAAAAAGTAGAAAAATGAAACAATACTTCGATGTGTGTTTAATGCATTTATACACCAGGAAATAATCATTGCATATACAAAATTTTTTTATAATTTTTGATGCAATTTGAGAAGATAATATCATATATTTTTGATATTTTAAGAAAAATAGAGATAAATTCTAACAAAATTATAAATTTACGAATAAATAAACAACATTAGAATCATATTTCAATAAAATATCTTATATATATACAATAAATTTATATGATTATTAATTTATGTTATTAATGGGAACTTATATTTACATAAAAATTTCAAAAAAATTATTATCTTATTATCTTATCGAAATGTGTCAATTATTATACTGATCCAACTCAGAACCGGGATAATTTATTAATTTAGAGAAGTTATTAATTTATCGAGTATTAATTTATAGAGGTTCTAATGTAGTTAAGATAAAATATGAATTGAATCTTGTCGACTTGTTTCTCTCCCTTCGTCTCTCTCTTACTCTCATCCAATTACAAAAGCTTTCCTTTTTTACCTTTTCAAAAGCAAGTTTTCCTTTTTTACCTTTTGAACTTAAGACACTCTCTCTTGTGCAGAGTCTTTAACTTCTTCTTGCTATAATTCAGATTCTTCATTCTTCATCAAGGTCGAGTCATATCCTACACACCTTCTCCCATATGTTATCTTTAAACAATATACAAATCTCTTTTTTCCTTAAGAAATGTATATAACATTGGTCTTTTGGCTTTTCTCTTTATGTTTCCACTACTCTACATATATAATTACCAACTTTTTTGAGCAATTTCGTCTTGTATTTGTAACTTATGTCACTGAACGTATGCTTGTTCCAAAGGAGGTGTTGACACCATGATCAGGCGATTCATATGTCAGCTGGTGACCACTTTCTTATTTGTAAGGTCTATGATTATACATATATAATCTTATTTGTAAGGTCTATGATTATACATATATAATCTTATTTGTAAGGTCTATGATTATGTATTTGGAAACACCTAGAGAGGATCATTCTCGGGTTCTTGGTGAATGTTTTCTTGGTTAAAGTTCTTGTTCATGGTGTAATCTCTTGGTGTACACCCTTGATTGATAGTTGACTCCAGGATGTCGTTCCCGACGAGATGTAGGCTTTAACCACATCGGTTAGTCAAACTCGTTAAAACCATCCTGTCGTCTCATTTACTTTCATGTTAATCAAGCCTTACACATTCTGATTTCTATTTGAATCGAGCATGAAACTATTGAGGTTTTAATTGAAACACCTACAATTTCAATAGATACCTTAGAAGTTGAAATTAGAAAAAGTTCACAAGCTCCACAAATTTGAGATCCCTGAATAGTCTTGATATTTCTATTCAAACTTTTTCTTCTATATCTTATCTCCTTTAGAATCAAATGGCAGCTTTGTCAACAAAGAAAAAGCTTAGATTTCTACAGGCGCATGTAAAAATTTTAATTGTGTTTTTAATGTATATGTTGTTTATCATATTTGTTAATTAATTATAACTAAAATATTTAATTCGAGAAGTTTCAAGATACGTATGAAATATGTAAGTTATCAACATATGCGTCCGTTAATCCAGTTTTCAAACTTTCTTTTGAAAAATCAAATCTTTGGAAAATTTTGTAAAACTCCAATCTAAACTTTGGAAAATTTTATATCTTTTTCTGTTTTTTTTTCTGGCCAAAAGGAAAAATTTATATCTAAATTTTTGAATTCGATCCTTTTGTTTTTTTTATCTGGTAAAATTCTATAAAAATACACCAACTAATTATTGATTTTCACTAAAATACATAAACTTTTTAGGTACCCAAGAAAATACAATAACTAATTTTGTCTTCTATTATAATACACTAACTTTTAAATTGTATCCATTTAACACTCACAAATTGATTAAAAGTAATATCTGGTAAAGGTTTTTAAGTTTTGATAAAATAAAATATTTCTTAAAAACACGAAAATAACAAAAAGAAATTCCTGAAAATATTTAAAGTCTTAAAAATTATTTAAAGTTCCCAAAATTAATGTAATAAATTTTTAGATTCGGAATAAACCCAAAAAAATTCTTAAAATGACTTAACATTCTAAATAATCCTAAAAACTATTATTTTACATTATAGATGAAAATTTTATTTCACATGTATTTTTTTAAAAACATGTTATTTCACGTATTATATTTTTTACGAACATGCTAATTATTAAATATTAAAATCCAATGTATATATATATCTGCTAACCAATAATGTGATACATTGTGATACGAATGAAGTCTTCGTTTAACAGAAGTCTTCGTTTATGCGTAGAAAGAGAAATCTCAATAAGCTTGCGAAACTTTCATTCGTCTCTATACGTCTTTGGATGTGCTCTCTTTCTCACATCTGCAAGTTTTGATGATATAAGTAGTGACTTCATTTTTATAACAACAAGTAGCGCTCAGCAAAATATCCGCTGCGTTTTTCTTAGATTTGAATTCATTTTGATTTGATTTAAAATTTCTGGATAATAGTCATTTTACAAAGTAAAACTCAATTTGTTAAAAGCAAACAAATAAAAAATTTATAAACTTTGAAGACAAGAATAGACAAAGATATATGTATATAGATATTTAAATAAATTTGTAAATTTTATAGTTATACTATATGTATATAAATTTTCTGAATTTGTATTCATCAACTTATTATAATTTTATAAATTAAGAAAGAAAATAATATCGGTTTTAGTTTGAACCTACTTTTTACAAAAACCAAAAGACTCGAAAAACCTAAACCAAATGGAAGCAGAAGAAAGAGTTTTATAAAGGAATAACATTGTTTCCTTCAAATGCCTTTAGACAGGTAAGCATTGGAGATGATCTTTAAGGGAAACATTGCAATCAAATTACAAACATTACCATATAGTAGATGAGATCAATGTCCACACAAATTTAAATAGGAATTAAAGAAAGCAACAAACAAACATTAACAAAACAAAAACAAAAAACACAGAGAGAAAGATAGAGAGAATTCGGACTCTATACAGAGATTCCTTTGAATTAAACTCATCGATTTTGAACTTGCTGCCAGAGAAGACGGCTATACCTTGTGGTTATATTCAAATCTAACAAACACAAAAAGAGACCAAGTCATTCAAGAAGGAAGCAGTTCTAAATCCGAACAAAAAAAGATCCTTCAATATCAAATAAGAGAAGAGGAGAAATTTATCATGTTCGCATGAAGCTAAGAAGCAGGTTTTGGTAGCTTCGTCCTCCCATTCTACACCTTGAATCCATTCCTTCTCTCTGTATCCTATGATAAGTCCATTTTCACCATGCTTGCCACTTTTGGAATCAAGTGGAAGCTTTTTAAGATTTGGACATTCCTCTACATCGATTTTCTCTAGACATGGAAAGGATAGAGGACTCCAATAGATATTCTTCAACTGCGGTAGATTAACTAAACAAAGATAATTCAGCTTTTGAAAAGGAACAATCCCTGAACTGCCAACTTCACAAGCTTTCTCTTTGTTTATCATATGTTCTAGTCGATTTGCCTTTTGAACCAAAAGAATTCTAAGGTTTTGAGCGAACATCAGAAACGTCAATCCCTTCAGGCATCTACAACCATCTATACGCACTTGGACGAGGCTCAAGAAGCTGCATATCCTTCCCATCTTTATCTCAGATATACTGCAATCATGAATGTTGAATTCACGAAGCTTGTCCATAGTTGCTGGAAGTGATATTCCAGATGATTCCAGATTGCTATAAGCGATATGTAGATATTGTGTACAACTCATCAACCTATGAGAGCTCAAAAATGGCTTCGGATCTTGAGGACGATAGATTGTTGTGGTAAAAATTTCTAAATGTTCCAAGGCTTCCAATTCCTTCACTGAGTTGAGATCCCATCTAAAATGAGAACCAAATAATTTTAGGACTTTCAAATTATGCATACTTGATATCCCATCAATACTTTCAAGGTAAACTGTTTTCTCCAAATCCAGGTGAATTAGTTTCTTCAAGTCTTGTAGACCCTTAGACAACTCTTGTATTTCAGTATGTGACAAGTTGAGATATTGCAAGGAAACTAGATTTGATATTTCGTCGGGTAATTCAAAGATATGTTTATTACCCGATAGATCCAAAACAGCTAGCTTTGGCATGGACTTGAAGAATTCACCCAAGATATTTGACAAATTCGCTCTTTGCAGGAGCAAAGTTGTGAGTTTGAGACATTCAGGACTGCCAGCGAGATGCACAATCTTGTTATTCATCAATGACATTCTTCTCACAACATTCCAATTCTTAACCTTTGGGATTTCATATAATCCAACACCTGCACGCACTATGAAAGCCTCTTTTTGTTTTCCCAAATCAGATGCGATCCATAAGGCCATTTCACGAACAACATCATGCATACGCACAAAAACTTCTCCATTCAAATTACCCGAATCCATCAACAATGACGCACGAACAAGACTACCAATGATATCATAACCCTTGTTTTCAGACTTTTCAATACCTTCACTGCCATCTATAATTCCCTCGCATGTCCAGTACTCTATCAATTTTTCTTTAGGAATTTTATCATCTTCTGGAAACAAAGCGCAATATAGCAAACACGATTTGACTTCCTCCCCCTTAAGACTATCGTAGCTATACTTCAAAAGCGGAAGGATCTTATCCTCCATACCAGAAAACTCTGCAGCATATGAATTCAAAATATCTATGGCGTGACGCCACTCTTGTATCGTCCTTTTGGAAGACATGGTCTCGCCTATGACGTTGAGAGCCAATGGTAGGCCACAACATTTTTTAGCAACTGTTCTTGCAAGGTCAGGGATCCCTGGATCGCTTCCTAATGTTACTTGTCCAACATTCTTTTGGAATAATTCAAATGCCTCATTTTCCGTCAGACATTGGACTTCCATTGGGTCTTCAACCCTCATGCGTGCACATACTTCCTGAGAACGTGTCGTAAATGCTACTTTACATCCTTTTTGTTTTCTTGGATCCGGAACTCCGATCTCAGCTAAATCCACCTTCTCCCATATGTCATCTAAAAACAACATGAATCTCTTTTTCTTTAAGAAATTGAATAAACGATCAGCCTTTTGACTTTTATCTTTTTGTTTCCACTCCTCTCCACCAAGACTAACTTTCTGAGCGATTTCATCTAGAATCGTCTCCAGCTCTAACTCTTTAGTCACCATAACCCAAATCACGTAATCAAATCCACACCTGTCGTTACTGAATTTATTGTTGATCTGGGTGAGAAGAGTTGTTTTCCCTACACCGCCCATACCGTACATACCCATAATACCAACTTCATCTTCCATGAGATGTTTCCATGCTTTCTCGAGCATTGTTTTTTGACCAACAATTATCGGTTGAAGTTGTCTTTCCTCCACCTCAGGTATTAGAGCTTGATCAGCAACGACATCGAAATCTTCACTTTTGAGCTTCTTAGCCTTCCTCAACGTCAAGAACACACTTCTCCCGTAACAATAGCTCGATAATAAACTCTTAGAGCAAAACCCACAAAGACACAGCCTTTGAAGTTCAACATTTCTAGCACTAAGAATACCATTGACTCTGTTTTCGATAGTCTTAACTCTATTAAGCCATACCTGGATTTTGGCAAGCCTTTGTAGACCTCTATCCTCCTCTCTTTTGATCCTTCTTGATAAATCATCCTGCTTAGCCTTGAGATCTTCCATGGTTGTCTCCAAAGCCATGAGATTCTTCTCGAGATTGTGAGTATAACCTCCTATCTTTTCTAGCCATTGAGAGACTTTATTCACTGATTGATCCAAAGGTATTGAGAGGGAGACAATTCCCCATTTTCAAAAAAAGAGTTGAGATCTGAAATTTGAAATTTACTGGTATAAGCAAACCAAAATGGATGCAGAGACTAACTGAAGATGACTTTCTTAGTCTCTCCACAATAAACTGACGATATTTTGTTACTCATGAATGAGTGGCTTTAGTTAAATCAGTAAGTTTCTGAGAAATTTTGCTTGACTTCTACAATTATAGTCAAACTATCTATACTTGTTTTTTTGTTTTAATAAGTTATCTACTACGGAACATAATCAATTATTTATACAATCACAAGTATTACAAACATATTAGCTGCATGTAAAAAATTTAATTGTGTATTTATGTATATGTTGTTTATCATACTTGTTAGTTAATTATAATTAAATTATTTAATTGAGAAAGTTTCAAGATGCGTCTGTTAATCCAATTTTCAAACATTCTTTTGAAACAAAACCATTCATTATACAAACATTGGACTTCCACTGAAGAATCTAACATTGATCTTTGAAAATGTTAACAAGCAACCTAACTAATGCAGCACAACCTTCACATCAATTATGCATTTTGTGCTCTTTCCACATAAGATCCCACAAAAGAATCTAACATAGTGATCTTTAAAAATGAGTACCTGATCTTTGAAGGGTTCGGGAAAATGGTAATTATGGCTATGCATCTCCTTCCCTGGCCAAGAACTTATCCCTAAAAGTTTCCAACAAAAAAGTCACAATCACAGTTATCATTAAAGTTTCAGCTTCACTGTTCGTATGAAATTCTAATACCAAAATGGATCAAATTTTCGATAAAAAAACAATGATTTTAGGATTATAGAAACATGTAACACAGGCCAAACTATTGAAGATCAAGACAATGAAATCACAACTCAAGAAGAGAATCACAATCACACATATTACTAAAGCTTATGTTTCACTGTTCCTATGAAATTCTAATACCGAATTCTATCGAACTTTCGAGATTAAACACTTAACACGCCAACCTATTGAAGATCAAGATATTGAAATCACAAACCAAGAAGAGAATTACAACCACACTTATCGCTAAAGCTAAGTGTTTCAATGTTCCTATGAAGATTAATGATCTTCCCAGAGCTAAAGCTAAGACTTAACAATAATCAATCTTCCTAATCTCAGAACTTTAAGCCTTAATAGCAAAGAATGATCTCAAAATCAATGAATTAATAAAGAATCTAACTCGAGAAGACCCAAAAATGTGAGTTTTCTTATCACCGGGGTCGTCGATATTCAGAAGGAGACGGCGAAGCATGCTTATCGACGCCATCGATGGAGCTCAAAACCCTTTTAGAGAATCGATTCGAAACGCGAAAACCGGATTCAGAAACTCTAATCGGAACATGGATTTTGCTTCGCAGTGTAGGAATTGAGGGATGAGTGAAGAACCCAGATGCATTCGCCATTTCGATAACAGAGGAATCGAACCAAAACAGAGATTGTTAAATGTTTCGGATCCATCTGTGTCTCTCTCTCAGCTCGATCACCAAATGAATGAAAAATCGATAGACAAAAATTCGAAATTTTGCTATTTTATTGTGTCTAAAAATCAAATCTTCGGAAGTACCAAAGCAAAGAGGAAACGTTGAAAACTACCATCTAAACTTTTGAAATTTTAGAGTGAAATTATAAACAAAAAAAAACAAATTTGAAAAATTCCATAAAAATACGCTAACTAATTATCGAGTTTTACTAAAATACATAAATTTTTTGAGTACCTAAAAAATACATAAACTAAATTATTAACTAAATTTTTCTATTATAATACATAAACTTTTAAATTGTATCCATTTAACACATACAAATTAAGTAAAAAGTAATATCCGCTAAATTTTTAAATTTTTGATAAAATAATTTTTTTTTTAAAACTCAAAAAGAACAAAAATAAATTCCTGAAAATATTTTAAAGTCTTAAAAAATTCTTTAAGTTCCAAACAATAAAGTAATAAATGTTTAGATTCAGAATAAACCCAAAACAATTCTTAAAGTGATTCCAAACTCTAAAAATTATTATTTTACATTATAGATGAAATTTTTTTATTTCACATGTATTATATTTTTTACGAACATGCTAATTATTAAATATTAAAATCCAAAAAAATAAAATATATTTATTCTTAAAATTAACATGTTAACATTTAATAAAGAATAATCTTCACATCAAAGATCAGGTCAGATTCTTTGGTGCAATTTTTTGTGAAAATATTATGTTATGCATAATTGACGTCAAGATGATGCTGACATTGATTAGGTTGTTGTGCTTGCTGGGAACTCTGCAAGTGCTGATGATATAAGTGGGGAGGGACATTGCTAAATTTTCCAAACAGGTTCATGTGGCTTGTAGGTCAAATGCAGCTGATACATGTAACACGCCAAGCTATTGAAGATTTAAATGTTAAAGTCACAAATTATGATGAATTGCAAGACGAGAATCACAGTCACACTTATCACTAAAGCTTATGTTTCACTGTTCTTATCAAGTTCTATTTCTACATTTCGATTTTATAAAGTCAAATAGGATTTGATAAATGTCAGAGTTGAGCGTAATTAATTGATCAATGTAGAACAATTAGATTTGTAGATATGTAAGTTATGTATCTTGAGAAATACAAATACAGAAACTTAATTATATATGCAAGATATTATATCTAAGATTAACATTTAATTTGGAAGAAAACTAACACAGTACATTTAAGATCAAGGATTGGAACAGAGTAGTCACAAACCAGATTCTGAGATTTAAAACACAAACATGTCTGAATTGTTGAACATAGAAGAAGATATATAAAATATACAACAACAAAACTCCCATTGAACACAAAAGAGATGAGAAATTCAGAGCTTTAATTGGATGCATTGTCATAGCTTCCAATCAACTTCAAACGTAACCATTGTATCGTTACACATAATTTAAAAAAACAACTCACAGAAAGCAATAGAGAGAGATGAGAGAGAGATAAGAGAGAGAAAGAGAGAGAGCGATAAGAGAGAGTTACCCTTTGGAATAAACCCAAATGGCATCATAGTAGTCTCCATGAAATTTGTGAACTGAAATCAAACTAAATACACACAAAAAGAGAAAGATGCATTAAAGATGGAAGCAGTTTGAATTCTTGAAAATCAAATAAGAGAAGAGGAGAAATGTTATACCTTCACCAATCGGCATGAAGATAAGAATCTTGTTTTGGTAGCTTCGTCCTCCCATTCCACACCTTCAATCCATTCTGTCTCTTCGTATTTTATGATGAGTCCGTTTTCACCATGCTTGCCACTTTTGGAATCGAGTGGAAGCTTTTTCAGATTCGGACACAAATTAATAGTGATTGTCTGTAGACATGGAAAGGGTAGAGGACTCCAATAGATATTCTTCAGCTTCCGTACACAAAATAAGTGAAGCTCATTCAGCTTTTCAAAAGGAAGAATCATCTCTGAATTTTCAACCTGACGAGCTTTCTCTTTGTTTATTATATCTTCTAGGTCGTGTACCCATTTAAGCTCAAGAAATCTAAGATTTGGAGCGAACATCAGAAACGTCAATTCCCTCAGCGAGTAACATTCAACAATGCTCACTTTGATGAGGCTCGAGAAGCTCAATTCACAAAGCTTGTCCATCTTTATCGTTCCCAGCTCTATCTTAGATATATTGCAATCATAAATTCTCAATTCACGAAGCTTGTCCATAGTTTCTCGAGATGATATTCCAGATGATTTCGCATTGCCACGCCTCTCGATCCCTAGAGATTGTGTACAACTCATCAACTTATGAGAGCTCAAAAATTGCTCCAACATCCTGCCATGATTGAAAGTTACGGTTAAAATTTCTAAATGTTCCAAGGCTTCCAACTCCCTCACCATGTGGAGATCCCATAGAAGACCGGAATAACGTAATTTCAAAACTTTCAAATTATGCAGACTTGATATCCCAACAATACTCTGGAGCTCTCTTGTTTTCTCCAAATTCAAGTGAATTAGTTTCTTCAACTTGTGTAGACTCTTAGGCAACGACGTATAGCAGTACCTGCCAAGTTGAGATATTGCAAGGAAATTAGATTTGATATTCCGTTGGGTAATTTAGAGAGAAATTTATTACCCGATAGATCCAAAACAGCTAGCTTTGGCATGGACTTGAAGAATTCACTCGAGATATCTAACAAATTCCCATTCTCTTGCAGGAGCAAAGTTGTGAGTTCGAGACATTCAGGACTGCCAGCGAGATGGCCAATCCTATTATGCATCAATGACATCCTTCTCACAACTTTCCAATTCTTAACCTTTGGGATTTCATCTAACCCAACACCTGCACGCATAATGAAAGCCTCTTTTTGTTTTTCCAAATCAGATGCAATCCACAATGCCATTTTACGAACAACATCATGCATATACACAACATCTTTTCCATTCTGATCAACCTCCTGCATCAACAACGATTGACATACAAGACTACCAATGATGTCATAACCTTCGTTCTCAGCCTTTTCAATACCTTCACTTCCATCTATAATCTCTTCGCACGTCCAGTAGCTTATCAATGTTTCTTTATCAATTTTAGCATCTTCTGGAAATAAAGCGCAATATAGCAAACACAATTTGATATGCTCTCCCTTAAGATCATCATAGCTATACTTCAAAATCGGAAGGATTTTATCTTCCATGCCAGGATACTGTGCGGCGTTTGAATCCAAAACATTGATCGCATGCTTCCATTCTTGTATCGTCCTTTTCGATGACATGGTCTCGCCTATGATGTTGAGAGCCAATGGTAGACCGGAACATTTTTTAGCAACTATTCTAGCAAGGCCGGGGATCTCTGGATCGCTTTCTAGTACTTCTCCAACCTTCTTTTGGAATAAATCAAATGCCTCATCTTCCGCCAGACATTGGACTTCCATTGGTTTTGCCCCCATGCTCGTACATACACGCCATGAACGAGTGGTGAATGCCACTTTGCATTTGTTTTGTGTTGTTGGAAACGGGACTCCGATCTCAGCTAAATCGACCTTCTTCCATATGTCATCTAAAAATAACACGAATCTCTTTTCCTGTAAGGTTTTCGATAACCAAACAGTCTTCTGCTTTTTATCCTTTTTGTTCCACTCTTCTTCACCAAGACCAACTTTCTGAGCAATATCATCTTGAATCTTCTCCAGCTGTAAGTCTTGAGACACCACAACCCAAATCACGTAATCAAATCCACACATGTCGTTACTGAACTTATTGTTGATCTGTGAGAGAAGCGTTGTCTTCCCTACACCGCCCATACCGTACATACCCAATGTACCAACTTCATCTTCCATGAGATGTTTCCATGCTTTTTCAAGCATTATTTTTTGACCAACAATTATCGGTGGAAGTTGTCTTCCCACAACCTCAGGTGTTAGAGCTTGCTGAGCAATCTCTTGGAAAACTTTTTTGTTGAGGTCTTTGACATCGCTCAACGTCAAGAAAACACGTTTCCCGTAACGGTAGCTCGATAGTATATTCTTAGAGCAAAACCCACAAAGACACAGCCTTTGAAGTTCAGCATTTTTAGCATCAAGAAGTTCAGTGACTTTGTTTTCAATAGTCTCAACTCTATTAAGCCATACCTGGACTTGGGCAAGCCTTTTTACACCTCTACCCTCCTCTATTGTGACTCTGCTTGATAAATCATCCCGCCTAGCCGTAAGCTCATCCATGGTTGTCTTCAAATCATCAAGATTCTTCTCAAGATTGTGAGTATAACCTACTTTCTCATTTAGCCATTGCAATATTTCATTAACGCATGGATCACATGGTATCGAAAAAGGGTTGCCCATTTTACAGAAAGTGAGAGAGATCTGAAATTTGATTTTTATTAATCTGAGCAAAAACCAGAGAGGATGCAAAGAATGAATAATTGAAGATAGACATTGGTTTTAGTCCACTAGAAATAAGATCAAATTCTCGATCGAGTGGGTCCAAAGACATGTGATATTTTGCATGGTTGAAAAGTACTCATCTTTTAAGAAATTTTGCTTGTTTCAACTTTCAGGAGCTGGGGCTGTTGACACGTCATTGGGCCGTAAAACCCAAATTGTGGCAATCAAATTTCATTGGTTGCCAAAGAAAAAGAGAATAATGTTTTAGCTTCAAAGACGTCGAATACTAATACTGTAAATAGTAAAATCATCAAAACTTTTAATTAGTTTGTGTCATATTGGTTACACGAATCAGTCGTTACAGACTGTGTTATGTGTTTCTTCTTCTCCAAGGAACACACAGAGAGAAACAAATATGACCAATCATCAATCTCTGAGATCACCTTTTATCTCATTTCCCTTTATACCCTTCACTATCTTGATCAAATTACAGTGATTTTATAATTATCATTTGTAATATCTTTTTCTATCATATGACTTCATAGTGTTTCTGTCTTTCTTTTTTTAGGGTCAAACACTCTCTTGTGCAGAGTCTTTGGCTTCTTCTTGCTATAATTCAGATTCTTCATTCTTAATCAAGTTTGAATCATATCCTACACACCTTCTCCCATATGTCATCTTTAAACAATAGAAATCTCTTTTTCCTTAAGAAATGGTATATAACATTGGTCTTTTGGCTTTTCTCTTTATGTTTCCTACTCTACATATATAATTACCAACTTTTTGAGCAATTTCGTATTGTATTTGTAACTTATGTCACTGAACGTATGCTTGTTCCAAAGGAGGTGTTGATCAAGGATCAAGGATGATGGCTGTTGAGTTAGGTTTTTACAATATCAGAGTGAACTCGATTGCGCTGTGTCTTTTCAAATCAAAGATCACACTAGGGCTATTGTAGAAAGAGTGGCTCAAGAAAGTGACCGAGTGGAATTTACGTTGAAGAAAGTGATCAACTTGCTTTGCAGCTCAAACATAGCAAAATGGTACAACCTGAAATTCGATTTGTTATGGAGTAAAAAGTTGACAGAACATGTGAAATTGTTAAGAGCGATATAGAGCTGTGCAACTTCCATGGTATCACTAAAGCTTATGTTTCACTGTTCCTATGAAGTTCTATTTCTACATTTCAATCTAAATAAACTTAACACACGTGAACCATTGAAGATCAAGATGTTGAAATCACAAATCTAGAAGAAATGGAAGAGAAGAATCAACAAAATTACCGGGAATTTCAGCAAGACGAGGTTCAATATAATGTCCATTACAAACATACATTCAATTTGCAGCCATTCATCACTAACCTTTAAAGTAGATAGAACCAAAGGAATCATTATTCAAAAATGCATTTTCAAAAGTAAAAATTGTGATAAATTTGGCTTCAAGGTAAATATCATCTTACAAGTAAGCTAACACTGAACAATAATCATGAATCATATATAGAGTATTTAAATGCATTCTACAAAAGCAAAAAATTTGTTTATATGGAGATTAATTTTGCTTAAAGAAATCTTCACAGAGCTAAGCTAAGACTTATAACAATAATCATCAATCTTCCTAATCTCAGAAATTTTATCCTAATAGCAATGAACGATCTCAAATCAATGGATTACTAAAGAATCAAACTGAGAGGAACTAAAGAATGGGACAAAGTCTTTAGAACCAACTTAATCGGAACTTGGTTAGTACCCAAATACGTTTGTGTTTTAATGCGCGATGCTAAACATGGTGTCTTGGTGATAAACATCTCGTTCATCTCGGTGCTTCACCGTCGATTGTTGCCCATTGGACTTGTGTATGCTTGTTCCAAAAGTCAACTCCATCACACAAGGGCTATTGAAGAAGAGAGGCTCAAGAAAGTGACCGAGCATACTGTACCGTGGATCCGGGGGATCGCTATCTAATTCACGATTCTTCTCATTGTGTCGCTGGAAATACATACATTGACGATTCTGGAGCTGCATTGCCCGGTGTGCCCATTTTATCTTCTCTGATAAATATCAAGTCTTTGTACAAGCAATGGTTGTATTGGCATTAACATCTTTGGTAAATTTTACTTATACGATATGTTTTGTTTATGCATACAAAGAGAAATCTTCATGAGCTTGAGAAACTAAGTGATGATCATCCCATTCGTCTCTATACGTCTCTGGTTGGGCTCTCTTCCTCACACCAGTCGTCATATACATCTCTTTCCTCCACTCCTCTGTTCTTGAGCACCCGCATTGTGAAGCCAACCAATCATTGTACTCAAACTGTTAAACAACAACAACAATAACAAAAAAACATTAGTGTTTCTGTACAGCTTCGGTTTAGATTTGGTTTACGTGCACAAACTTTGGCTTTTCAGTCCAGGTTTCGGTTCAGTTCGGGTTATTCGGTTAGCCAAAACATAGATTCTTACCTGAGAAACGCCCATACGGTGAGTAAACCGCTTTGCAATCCCTTGCGCTTCAAGTGTGGAGTATAAGGTTTTGATTTCCATTAGCATATCTTCCTTGGAAGGAAGTGGGATCCGCCCCGACAAAACACCTGCGATCCACTTGCTTTGCAGCTCAAACATAGGAAACGGTACAACCTGAAATTCGATTTGATACGGATTAAAAAGTTGAAGGAACATGAGAAACTGTTTAGAGCGATATAGAAGCTGTGTTACCTTCCATGGTATCCCGATAAAGGAGAGCCACGGTGCAAATTCTGGAGGGAAGACATCTTTGTACAATGGCCCCACACGGTTATCATCGATAGTAACACTCCCGCTGGTTTCAAGAAACGGGAAGTGATACTTATACCTATGAAAAGTAAAAGAGCTTTGTTAAATAACTACACCTTGAAAAAGATGATCAGGAAAACTCAAACCAATAGAAAGAATGAAATACCCAGTGCAATGCATAATTACATCAACCGAAATCGTTTTCCCGTTCTGAAAAACCACCAAACCATCCTCATGGACACGCTCAATCTGCATGACATTCAAGAAAACATAATTAAAACTGTTTCTCCTCCTGATCATCGAATTACGGTAAGTAGTAATTAGGAGCTAACTAACCCACCATTGAATGCATCCATAGATTACTGTAACCGATTTGCTTAATATAGGTATCAGCTGCGTTAGACCTACAAGCCACATGAACCTCTTTGGCAAATCTAGCAATGTCCCTACTAATATCATCAGCACTTGCAGAGTTCCCAATAAGCACAACAACCTAATCAATGCCATCACAATCTTCACATCAATTATGCATAACATAATCTTTCACATAAGATTGCCAAAGAGTCTTACCTGATCTTTGAATGGTTCGGGAATACGGTAATTATGACTATGCATCTCCTTCCCTGGCCAAGAACTTATCCCTAAAAATTTCCAGGAAAACAAAAAAAATCACAATCGCACTTCTCATTCAAGCTTTAGCTTCACTGTTCCTATGAAAATTCAACAATCTAATCTATTTTTCGAGATTATATAAAAGCTTATCACAATGAACCATTGAAGATAAGAAAATGTTGAAATCAATGGAGATTTACCAGGAATTTCAGCGAGACGAGGTTCAATGTAATGTCCATTACAAACAACAACAGCATCGTAAATCTCATCACGATGAATTTTCATCTCTTTCTCTGTAGATTCAATTCTCCATTTCCCGATTCCATCTCCACCGTCACTTTCCACCGCCGGAGCAACCTTCACAACAGCCGTCTCGAACCTAATCATCTCCTCAATCGCAAACCCCTTAGCGAAATCTCGCAGATACGTCAAAACTTCTCTATGACTCGGAAACCTCCTCGGATCTCTTGATTCAGAGACGCCAGATCGGAGAATGAACGGGAAGTCTCTGTATCCCATACACTCACGAGGAAGGTTAGTTCGGAGAGATCCATAGACGCTAGAGTGAACAATGGATCGGGTCGGGTCGAGGCTTAATGGATCGGGCTCGATATGATCGGTGTAAATCCAAGTTCCTCCGACTTGTTTTTGCCTCTCGAAAACGACCACCGAGTGACCTTCCCGTCGAAGCTCTCGCGCCGCTACTAAACCGGCGGCTCCAGCGCCGATAACTGCCACGTGGTGTGATCTAATTGGTGATAAGGAAGTTGTCATTTTGTGTTTACGAGATTCCTAACGATTGAGAATATACGGCCTTTATGATAAATATGTGGCCCATAAACTCATGATTCATGAACCACAATTGTTTAAATATAATCCTGAAATATAGTTTAAACGAAGCGTTTTTGTTGAGAGGTAAACAAAAAAATGATTTAACCAAGCTAATAAGGAACGTGGATGCAAGCTTCCGACTTAACTCTACGGTGATAGGAGTTGGTTGGATACTACGGGATGAAAATGGAGTTTTCAAACTTGCAGCATCCTCACGACTCAAACAAGGATCAAGTCCATTAGAAGCAGAAAGTATAGCGGTAGTACATGCACTACAGTCTTTATGGTGCAGAGTTTTCAGATATGTTATCTTGGAAAGTGATTGCAAAGTCTTGATCGATATACTCTATAATCGTATCACAAATGCTAATCTCAACCCACTCCTCAAAGATATCCGCAGTTGGGCGGATAGATTTATTGATTTATCTTTTACTTTGGTACTGACAAAGGTACAAGTAGCCGATAAGCTTGCAAGGGTAGCACATACTCAAAGTGTTACAACTAATATTTTTATTTATCCTCCTAGAATGTTACGAAAGTTTTTATTTCATGATCATGTAAACAATTTTTAACCTTTTCTAATCAAAGACGTTACAAAAAAAAAAGTCATAACTAAAAATTTAGACATTTTTAAAAATTACTTCAAACTTACTAATGATACAATACATAAAACATTCTAGCTAATTTCTCTAATGATGCTTAGGCTAATTTCTCTAATAACTAAAAAATTAGACATTTTTTTTGACATCAACTTAACCATCATTTATTAAGCTTGTTCGAATTGACTAACCTCATAAGGCAGCCACTCCGGAATTCTGTAGCTTACATGGAAAAAAAAACTCCTCGTGCTCGACCTCTTTTAGCTAAGGAGTCAGTACGGACATTATTCAATCTAGAGATAGAAATAATCGAAAAATCAAGGAATTTTGACTGAAGAGAATCTATAACTTCTAGCTCTGTTGCAAACGCAGGCCACTCCTCTTAAATGGATCATGGTATAGCCACGTTGGATCGCAATATCCATATCCCAAGATAATGCTTCAAGTGTTGCGTGAAGTGGTGGTAAGGTTCTGGAAATAGACTTCGAGCCCAACAAGGGCTTAGGTCTATATTTGACTATGTAATGTACCATAAACATATTTTATTTAAACATTTTTCTAACCTAAATCCATTTAACACAATTTTCATATCATATTTACGTGCTTTAAAATGACTTTTACATAATTTATTCATTATAACTATAATAGTTACAAAGTCAAGAGAGATGATTAACTCTTCTTCAGGTCCGGCCTTGGACTAAAGTCCATGAAGTAAGGGCTTTAGGCATCACATATTTATAACAATTTTTTTTTTTTTTTTTGTAAAAGATTTGCTTTTGAATTGCTATGGAATCGTTACAAGATGGTGAAAATACAGAAATAAGAACAACTCTTAAGCGAACATAGCAAGAAAAAGAATACATCAAAAGGATATGAGGAATTAGTAGAAGCACTTGGCCCAAGGGAAGAATGGAGAAACAACAGCTCCAAAGGTAGCGGCCGCAAACCACTAGAGCTCCCAACTCACCATCAAACTAGGGAAATTTATAACAATTTTAGGGGCATCAAATTGTTAAAAGTTTTGGTGAGGGAGTGGTTTTAACTCTCTCTTTCCTCTGTTTAATTGTAGGAGGTCTTATATTTTGTAAATTTTCTTTTAACATTGTTTATAAATGGGCATAAAAAATTTTTTTGGCTTTAGGCATTAAATTTGTTAGGGTCGGGCCTGCTCTTCTCAATCAATAAATCTTCACTTTTGAGCTTCTTAGCCTTCCTCAACGTCAAGAACACACTTCTCCCGTAACAATAGCTCGATAATAAACTCTTAGAGCAAAACCCACAAAGACACAGCCTTTGAAGTTCAACATTTCTAGCACTAAGAATACCATTGACTCTGTTTTCGATAGTCTTAACTCTATTAAGCCATACCTGGATTTTGGCAAGCCTTTGTAGACCTCTATCCTCCTCTCTTTTGATCCTTCTTGATAAATCATCCTGCTTAGCCTTGAGATCTTCCATGGTTGTCTCCAAAGCCATGAGATTCTTCTCGAGATTGTGAGTATAACCTCCTATCTTTTCTAGCCATTGAGAGACTTTATTCACTGATTGATCCAAAGGTATTGAGAGGGAGACGCAATTCCCCATTTTCAAAAAAGAGTTGAGATCTGAAATTTGAAATTTACTGGTATAAGCAAACCAAAATGGATGCAGAGACTAACTGAAGATGACTTTCTTAGTCTCTCCACAATAAACTGACGATATTTTGTTACTCATGAATGAGTGGCTTTAGTTAAATCAGTAAGTTTCTGAGAAATTTTGCTTGACTTCTACAATTATAGTCAAACTATCTATACTTGTTTTTTTGTTTTAATAAGTTATCTACTACGGAACATAATCAATTATTTATACAATCACAAGTATTACAAACATATTAGCTGCATGTAAAAAATTTAATTGTGTATTTATGTATATGTTGTTTATCATACTTGTTAGTTAATTATAATTAAATTATTTAATTGAGAAAGTTTCAAGATGCGTCTGTTAATCCAATTTTCAAACATTCTTTTGAAACAAAACCATTCATTATACAAACATTGGACTTCCACTGAAGAATCTAACATTGATCTTTGAAAATGTTAACAAGCAACCTAACTAATGCAGCACAACCTTCACATCAATTATGCATTTTGTGCTCTTTCCACATAAGATCCCACAAAAGAATCTAACATAGTGATCTTTAAAAATGAGTACCTGATCTTTGAAGGGTTCGGGAAAATGGTAATTATGGCTATGCATCTCCTTCCCTGGCCAAGAACTTATCCCTAAAAGTTTCCAACAAAAAAGTCACAATCACAGTTATCATTAAAGTTTCAGCTTCACTGTTCGTATGAAATTCTAATACCAAAATGGATCAAATTTTCGATAAAAAAACAATGATTTTAGGATTATAGAAACATGTAACACAGGCCAAACTATTGAAGATCAAGACAATGAAATCACAACTCAAGAAGAGAATCACAATCACACATATTACTAAAGCTTATGTTTCACTGTTCCTATGAAATTCTAATACCGAATTCTATCGAACTTTCGAGATTAAACACTTAACACGCCAACCTATTGAAGATCAAGATATTGAAATCACAAACCAAGAAGAGAATTACAACCACACTTATCGCTAAAGCTAAGTGTTTCAATGTTCCTATGAAGATTAATGATCTTCCCAGAGCTAAAGCTAAGACTTAACAATAATCAATCTTCCTAATCTCAGAACTTTAAGCCTTAATAGCAAAGAATGATCTCAAAATCAATGAATTAATAAAGAATCTAACTCGAGAAGACCCAAAAATGTGAGTTTTCTTATCACCGGGGTCGTCGATATTCAGAAGGAGACGGCGAAGCATGCTTATCGACGCCATCGATGGAGCTCAAAACCCTTTTAGAGAATCGATTCGAAACGCGAAAACCGGATTCAGAAACTCTAATCGGAACATGGATTTTGCTTCGCAGTGTAGGAATTGAGGGATGAGTGAAGAACCCAGATGCATTCGCCATTTCGATAACAGAGGAATCGAACCAAAACAGAGATTGTTAAATGTTTCGGATCCATCTGTGTCTCTCTCAGCTCGATCACCAAATGAATGAAAAATCGATAGACAAAAATTCGAAATTTTGCTATTTTATTGTGTCTAAAAATCAAATCTTCGGAAGTACCAAAGCAAAGAGGAAACGTTGAAAACTACCATCTAAACTTTTGAAATTTTAGAGTGAAATTATAAACAAAAAAAAACAAATTTGAAAAATTCCATAAAAATACGCTAACTAATTATCGAGTTTTACTAAAATACATAAATTTTTTGAGTACCTAAAAAATACATAAACTAAATTATTAACTAAATTTTTCTATTATAATACATAAACTTTTAAATTGTATCCATTTAACACATACAAATTAAGTAAAAGTAATATCCGCTAAATTTTTAAATTTTTGATAAAATAATTTTTTTTTTAAAACTCAAAAAGAACAAAAATAAATTCCTGAAAATATTTTAAAGTCTTAAAAAATTCTTTAAGTTCCAAACAATAAAGTAATAAATGTTTAGATTCAGAATAAACCCAAAACAATTCTTAAAGTGATTCCAAACTCTAAAAATTATTATTTTACATTATAGATGAAATTTTTTTATTTCACATGTATTATATTTTTTACGAACATGCTAATTATTAAATATTAAAATCCAAAAAAATAAAATATATTTATTCTTAAAATTAACATGTTAACATTTAATAAAGAATAATCTTCACATCAAAGATCAGGTCAGATTCTTTGGTGCAATTTTTTGTGAAAATATTATGTTATGCATAATTGACGTCAAGATGATGCTGACATTGATTAGGTTGTTGTGCTTGCTGGGAACTCTGCAAGTGCTGATGATATAAGTGGGGAGGGACATTGCTAAATTTTCCAAACAGGTTCATGTGGCTTGTAGGTCAAATGCAGCTGATACATGTAACACGCCAAGCTATTGAAGATTTAAATGTTAAAGTCACAAATTATGATGAATTGCAAGACGAGAATCACAGTCACACTTATCACTAAAGCTTATGTTTCACTGTTCTTATCAAGTTCTATTTCTACATTTCGATTTTATAAAGTCAAATAGGATTTGATAAATGTCAGAGTTGAGCGTAATTAATTGATCAATGTAGAACAATTAGATTTGTAGATATGTAAGTTATGTATCTTGAGAAATACAAATACAGAAACTTAATTATATATGCAAGATATTATATCTAAGATTAACATTTAATTTGGAAGAAAACTAACACAGTACATTTAAGATCAAGGATTGGAACAGAGTAGTCACAAACCAGATTCTGAGATTTAAAACACAAACATGTCTGAATTGTTGAACATAGAAGAAGATATATAAAATATACAACAACAAAACTCCCATTGAACACAAAAGAGATGAGAAATTCAGAGCTTTAATTGGATGCATTGTCATAGCTTCCAATCAACTTCAAACGTAACCATTGTATCGTTACACATAATTTAAAAAAGAACTCACAGAAAGCAATAGAGAGAGATGAGAGAGAGAAAAGAAAGAAAAAGAGAGAGAGCGATAAGAGAGAGTTACCCTTTGGAATAAACCCAAATGGCATCATAGTAGTCTCCATGAAATTTGTGAACTGAAATCAAACTAAATACACACAAAAAGAGAAAGATGCATTAAAGATGGAAGCAGTTTGAATTCTTGAAAATCAAATAAGAGAAGAGGAGAAATGTTATACCTTCACCAATCGGCATGAAGATAAGAATCTTGTTTTGGTAGCTTCGTCCTCCCATTCCACACCTTCAATCCATTCTGTCTCTTCAGTATTTTATGATGAGTCCGTTTTCACCATGCTTGCCACTTTTGGAATCGAGTGGAAGCTTTTTCAGATTCGGACACAAATTAATAGTGATTGTCTGTAGACATGGAAAGGGTAGAGGACTCCAATAGATATTCTTCAGCTTCCGTACACAAAATAAGTGAAGCTCATTCAGCTTTTCAAAAGGAAGAATCATCTCTGAATTTTCAACCTGACGAGCTTTCTCTTTGTTTATTATATCTTCTAGGTCGTGTACCCATTTAAGCTCAAGAAATCTAAGATTTGGAGCGAACATCAGAAACGTCAATTCCCTCAGCGAGTAACATTCAACAATGCTCACTTTGATGAGGCTCGAGAAGCTCAATTCACAAAGCTTGTCCATCTTTATCGTTCCCAGCTCTATCTTAGATATATTGCAATCATAAATTCTCAATTCACGAAGCTTGTCCATAGTTTCTCGAGATGATATTCCAGATGATTTCGCATTGCCACGCCTCTCGATCCCTAGAGATTGTGTACAACTCATCAACTTATGAGAGCTCAAAAATTGCTCCAACATCCTGCCATGATTGAAAGTTACGGTTAAAATTTCTAAATGTTCCAAGGCTTCCAACTCCCTCACCATGTGGAGATCCCATAGAAGACCGGAATAACGTAATTTCAAAACTTTCAAATTATGCAGACTTGATATCCCAACAATACTCTGGAGCTCTCTTGTTTTCTCCAAATTCAAGTGAATTAGTTTCTTCAACTTGTGTAGACTCTTAGGCAAACGACGTATAGCAGTACCTGCCAAGTTGAGATATTGCAAGGAAATTAGATTTGATATTCCGTTGGGTAATTTAGAGAGAAATTTATTACCCGATAGATCCAAAACAGCTAGCTTTGGCATGGACTTGAAGAATTCACTCGAGATATCTAACAAATTCCCATTCTCTTGCAGGAGCAAAGTTGTGAGTTCGAGACATTCAGGACTGCCAGCGAGATGGCCAATCCTATTATGCATCAATGACATCCTTCTCACAACTTTCCAATTCTTAACCTTTGGGATTTCATCTAACCCAACACCTGCACGCATAATGAAAGCCTCTTTTTGTTTTTTCCAAATCAGATGCAATCCACAATGCCATTTTACGAACAACATCATGCATATACACAACATCTTTTCCATTCTGATCAACCTCCTGCATCAACAACGATTGACATACAAGACTACCAATGATGTCATAACCTTCGTTCTCAGCCTTTTCAATACCTTCACTTCCATCTATAATCTCTTCGCACGTCCAGTAGCTTATCAATGTTTCTTTATCAATTTTAGCATCTTCTGGAAATAAAGCGCAATATAGCAAACACAATTTGATATGCTCTCCCTTAAGATCATCATAGCTATACTTCAAAATCGGAAGGATTTTATCTTCCATGCCAGGATACTGTGCGGCGTTTGAATCCAAAAACATTGATCGCATGCTTCCATTCTTGTATCGTCCTTTTCGATGACATGGTCTCGCCTATGATGTTGAGAGCCAATGGTAGACCGGAACATTTTTTAGCAACTATTCTAGCAAGGCCGGGGATCTCTGGATCGCTTTCTAGTACTTCTCCAACCTTCTTTTGGAATAAATCAAATGCCTCATCTTCCGCCAGACATTGGACTTCCATTGGTTTTGCCCCCATGCTCGTACATACACGCCATGAACGAGTGGTGAATGCCACTTTGCATTTGTTTTGTGTTGTTGGAAACGGGACTCCGATCTCAGCTAAATCGACCTTCTTCCATATGTCATCTAAAAATAACACGAATCTCTTTTCCTGTAAGGTTTTCGATAACCAAACAGTCTTCTGCTTTTTATCCTTTTTGTTCCACTCTTCTTCACCAAGACCAACTTTCTGAGCAATATCATCTTGAATCTTCTCCAGCTGTAAGTCTTGAGACACCACAACCCAAATCACGTAATCAAATCCACACATGTCGTTACTGAACTTATTGTTGATCTGTGAGAGAAGCGTTGTCTTCCCTACACCGCCCATACCGTACATACCCAATGTACCAACTTCATCTTCCATGAGATGTTTCCATGCTTTTTCAAGCATTATTTTTTGACCAACAATTATCGGTGGAAGTTGTCTTCCCACAACCTCAGGTGTTAGAGCTTGCTGAGCAATCTCTTGGAAAACTTTTTTGTTGAGGTCTTTGACATCGCTCAACGTCAAGAAAACACGTTTCCCGTAACGGTAGCTCGATAGTATATTCTTAGAGCAAAACCCACAAAGACACAGCCTTTGAAGTTCAGCATTTTTAGCATCAAGAAGTTCAGTGACTTTGTTTTCAATAGTCTCAACTCTATTAAGCCATACCTGGACTTGGGCAAGCCTTTTTACACCTCTACCCTCCTCTATTGTGACTCTGCTTGATAAATCATCCCGCCTAGCCGTAAGCTCATCCATGGTTGTCTTCAAATCATCAAGATTCTTCTCAAGATTGTGAGTATAACCTACTTTCTCATTTAGCCATTGCAATATTTCATTAACGCATGGATCACATGGTATCGAAAAAGGGTTGCCCATTTTACAGAAAGTGAGAGAGATCTGAAATTTGATTTTTATTAATCTGAGCAAAAACCAGAGAGGATGCAAAGAATGAATAATTGAAGATAGACATTGGTTTTAGTCCACTAGAAATAAGATCAAATTCTCGATCGAGTGGGTCCAAAGACATGTGATATTTTGCATGGTTGAAAAGTACTCATCTTTTAAGAAATTTTGCTTGTTTCAACTTTCAGGAGCTGGGGCTGTTGACACGTCATTGGGCCGTAAAACCCAAATTGTGGCAATCAAATTTCATTGGTTGCCAAAGAAAAAAGAGAATCATGTTTTAGCTTCAAAGACGTCGAATACTAATACTGTAAATAGTAAAATCATCAAAACTTTTAATTAGTTTGTGTCATATTGGTTACACGAATCAGTCGTTACAGACTGTGTTATGTGTTTCTTCTTCTCCAAGGAACACACAGAGAGAAACAAATATGACCAATCATCAATCTCTGAGATCACCTTTTATCTCATTTCCCTTTATACCCTTCACTATCTTGATCAAATTACAGTGATTTTATAATTATCATTTGTAATATCTTTTTCTATCATATGACTTCATAGTGTTTCTGTCTTTTCTTTTTTTAGGGTCAAACACTCTCTTGTGCAGAGTCTTTGGCTTCTTCTTGCTATAATTCAGATTCTTCATTCTTAATCAAGTTTGAATCATATCCTACACACCTTCTCCCATATGTCATCTTTAAACAATAGAAATCTCTTTTTCCTTAAGAAATGGTATATAACATTGGTCTTTTGGCTTTTCTCTTTATGTTTCCTACTCTACATATATAATTACCAACTTTTTGAGCAATTTCGTATTGTATTTGTAACTTATGTCACTGAACGTATGCTTGTTCCAAAGGAGGTGTTGATCAAGGATCAAGGATGATGGCTGTTGAGTTAGGTTTTTACAATATCAGAGTGAACTCGATTGCGCTGTGTCTTTTCAAATCAAAGATCACACTAGGGCTATTGTAGAAAGAGTGGCTCAAGAAAGTGACCGAGTGGAATTTACGTTGAAGAAAGTGATCAACTTGCTTTGCAGCTCAAACATAGCAAAATGGTACAACCTGAAATTCGATTTGTTATGGAGTAAAAAGTTGACAGAACATGTGAAATTGTTAAGAGCGATATAGAGCTGTGCAACTTCCATGGTATCACTAAAGCTTATGTTTCACTGTTCCTATGAAGTTCTATTTCTACATTTCAATCTAAATAAACTTAACACACGTGAACCATTGAAGATCAAGATGTTGAAATCACAAATCTAGAAGAAATGGAAGAGAAGAATCAACAAAATTACCGGGAATTTCAGCAAGACGAGGTTCAATATAATGTCCATTACAAACATACATTCAATTTGCAGCCATTCATCACTAACCTTTAAAGTAGATAGAACCAAAGGAATCATTATTCAAAAATGCATTTTCAAAAGTAAAAATTGTGATAAATTTGGCTTCAAGGTAAATATCATCTTACAAGTAAGCTAACACTGAACAATAATCATGAATCATATATAGAGTATTTAAATGCATTCTACAAAAGCAAAAAATTTGTTTATATGGAGATTAATTTTGCTTAAAGAAATCTTCACAGAGCTAAGCTAAGACTTATAACAATAATCATCAATCTTCCTAATCTCAGAAATTTTATCCTAATAGCAATGAACGATCTCAAATCAATGGATTACTAAAGAATCAAACTGAGAGGAACTAAAGAATGGGACAAAGTCTTTAGAACCAACTTAATCGGAACTTGGTTAGTACCCAAATACGTTTGTGTTTTAATGCGCGACGCTAAACATGGTGTCTTGGTGATAAACATCTCGTTCATCTCGGTGCTTCACCGTCGATTGTTGCCCATTGGACTTGTGTATGCTTGTTCCAAAAGTCAACTCCATCACACAAGGGCTATTGAAGAAGAGAGGCTCAAGAAAGTGACCGAGCATACTGTACCGTGGATCCGGGTGATCGCTATCTAATTCACGATTCTTCTCATTGTGTCGCTGGAAATACATACATTGACGATTCTGGAGCTGCATTGCCCGGTGTGCCCATTTTATCTTCTCTGATAAATATCAAGTCTTTGTACAAGCAATGGTTGTATTGGCATTAACATCTTTGGTAAATTTTACTTATACGATATGTTTTGTTTATGCATACAAAGAGAAATCTTCATGAGCTTGAGAAACTAAGTGATGATCATCCCATTCGTCTCTATACGTCTCTGGTTGGGCTCTCTTCCTCACACCAGTCGTCATATACATCTCTTTCCTCCACTCCTCTGTTCTTGAGCACCCGCATTGTGAAGCCAACCAATCATTGTACTCAAACTGTTAAACAACAACAACAATAACAAAAAAACATTAGTGTTTCTGTACAGCTTCGGTTTAGATTTGGTTTACGTGCACAAACTTTGGCTTTTCAGTCCAGGTTTCGGTTCAGTTCGGGTTATTCGGTTAGCCAAAACATAGATTCTTACCTGAGAAACGCCCATACGGTGAGTAAACCGCTTTGCAATCCCTTGCGCTTCAAGTGTGGAGTATAAGGTTTTGATTTCCATTAGCATATCTTCCTTGGAAGGAAGTGGGATCCGCCCCGACAAAACACCTGCGATCCACTTGCTTTGCAGCTCAAACATAGGAAACGGTACAACCTGAAATTCGATTTGATACGGATTAAAAAGTTGAAGGAACATGAGAAACTGTTTAGAGCGATATAGAAGCTGTGTTACCTTCCATGGTATCCCGATAAAGGAGAGCCACGGTGCAAATTCTGGAGGGAAGACATCTTTGTACAATGGCCCCCACGGTTATCATCGATAGTAACACTCCCGCTGGTTTCAAGAAACGGGAAGTGATACTTATACCTATGAAAAGTAAAAGAGCTTTGTTAAATAACTACACCTTGAAAAAGATGATCAGGAAAACTCAAACCAATAGAAAGAATGAAATACCCAGTGCAATGCATAATTACATCAACCGAAATCGTTTTCCCGTTCTGAAAAACCACCAAACCATCCTCATGGACACGCTCAATCTGCATGACATTCAAGAAAACATAATTAAAACTGTTTCTCCTCCTGATCATCGAATTACGGTAAGTAGTAATTAGGAGCTAACTAACCCACCATTGAATGCATCCATAGATTACTGTAACCGATTTGCTTAATATAGGTATCAGCTGCGTTCGACCTACAAGCCACATGAACCTCTTTGGCAAATCTAGCAATGTCCCTACTAATATCATCAGCACTTGCAGAGTTCCCAATAAGCACAACAACCTAATCAATGCCATCACAATCTTCACATCAATTATGCATAACATAATCTTTCACATAAGATTGCCAAAGAGTCTTACCTGATCTTTGAATGGTTCGGGAATACGGTAATTATGACTATGCATCTCCTTCCCTGGCCAAGAACTTATCCCTAAAAATTTCCAGGAAAACAAAAAAAATCACAATCGCACTTCTCATTCAAGCTTTAGCTTCACTGTTCCTATGAAAATTCAACAATCTAATCTATTTTTCGAGATTATATAAAAGCTTATCACAATGAACCATTGAAGATAAGAAAATGTTGAAATCAATGGAGATTTACCAGGAATTTCAGCGAGACGAGGTTCAATGTAATGTCCATTACAAACAACAACAGCATCGTAAATCTCATCACGATGAATTTTCATCTCTTTCTCTGTAGATTCAATTCTCCATTTCCCGATTCCATCTCCACCGTCACTTTCCACCGCCGGAGCAACCTTCACAACAGCCGTCTCGAACCTAATCATCTCCTCAATCGCAAACCCCTTAGCGAAATCTCGCAGATACGTCAAAACTTCTCTATGACTCGGAAACCTCCTCGGATCTCTTGATTCAGAGACGCCAGATCGGAGAATGAACGGGAAGTCTCTGTATCCCATACACTCACGAGGAAGGTTAGTTCGGAGAGATCCATAGACGCTAGAGTGAACAATGGATCGGGTCGGGTCGAGGCTTAATGGATCGGGCTCGATATGATCGGTGTAAATCCAAGTTCCTCCGACTTGTTTTTGCCTCTCGAAAACGACCACCGAGTGACCTTCCCGTCGAAGCTCTCGCGCCGCTACTAAACCGGCGGCTCCAGCGCCGATAACTGCCACGTGGTGTGATCTAATTGGTGATAAGGAAGTTGTCATTTTGTGTTTACGAGATTCCTAACGATTGAGAATATACGGCCTTTATGATAAATATGTGGCCCATAAACTCATGATTCATGAACCACAATTGTTTAAATATAATCCTGAAATATAGTTTAAACGAAGCGTTTTTGTTGAGAGGTAAACAAAAAAATGATTTAACCAAGCTAATAAGGAACGTGGATGCAAGCTTCCGACTTAACTCTACGGTGATAGGAGTTGGTTGGATACTACGGGATGAAAATGGAGTTTTCAAACTTGCAGCATCCTCACGACTCAAACAAGGATCAAGTCCATTAGAAGCAGAAAGTATAGCGGTAGTACATGCACTACAGTCTTTATGGTGCAGAGTTTTCAGATATGTTATCTTGGAAAGTGATTGCAAAGTCTTGATCGATATACTCTATAATCGTATCACAAATGCTAATCTCAACCCACTCCTCAAAGATATCCGCAGTTGGGCGGATAGATTTATTGATTTATCTTTTACTTTGGTACCCGACAAGGTAACCAAGTAGCCGATAAGCTTGCAAGGGTAGCACATACTCAAAGTGTTACAACTAATATTTTTATTTATCCTCCTAGAATGTTACGAAAGTTTTTATTTCATGATCATGTAAACAATTTTTAACCTTTTCTAATCAAAGACGTTACAAAAAAAAAAGTCATAACTAAAAATTTAGACATTTTTAAAAATTACTTCAAACTTACTAATGATACAATACATAAAACATTCTAGCTAATTTCTCTAATGATGCTTAGGCTAATTTCTCTAATAACTAAAAAATTAGACATTTTTTTTGACATCAACTTAACCATCATTTATTAAGCTTGTTGAATTGACTAACCTCATAAGGCAGCCACTCCGAATTCTGTAGCTTACATGGAAAAAAAAACTCCTCGTGCTCGACCTCTTTTAGCTAAGGAGTCAAGACGGACATTATTCAATCTAGAGATAGAAATAATCGAAAAAATCAAGGAATTTTGACTGAAGAGAATCTATAACTTCTAGCTCTGTTGCAAACGCAGGCCACTCCTCTTAAATGGATCATGGTATAGCCACGTTGGATCGCAATATCCATATCCCAAGATAATGCTTCAAGTGTTGCGTGAAGTGGTGGTAAGGTTCTGGAAATAGACTTCGAGCCCAACAAGGGCTTAGGTCTATATTTGACTATGTAATGTACCATAAACATATTTTATTTAAACATTTTTCTAACCTAAATCCATTTAACACAATTTTCATATCATATTTACGTGCTTTAAAATGACTTTTACATAATTTATTCATTATAACTATAATAGTTACAAAGTCAAGAGAGATGATTAACTCTTCTTCAGGTCCGGCCTTGGACTAAAGTCCATGAAGTAAGGGCTTTAGGCATCACATATTTATAACAATTTTTTTTTTTTTTTTTGTAAAAGATTTGCTTTTGAATTGCTATGGAATCGTTACAAGATGGTGAAAATACAGAAATAAGAACAACTCTTAAGCGAACATAGCAAGAAAAAGAATACATCAAAAGGATATGAGGAATTAGTAGAAGCACTTGGCCCAAGGGAAGAATGGAGAAACAACAGCTCCAAAGGTAGCGGCCGCAAACCACTAGAGCTCCCAACTCACCATCAAACTAGGGAAATTTATAACAATTTTAGGGGCATCAAATTGTTAAAAGTTTTGGTGAGGGAGTGGTTTTAACTCTCTCTTTCCTCTGTTTAATTGTAGGAGGTCTTATATTTTGTAAATTTTCTTTTAACATTGTTTATAAATGGGCATAAAAAATTTTTTTGGCTTTAGGCATTAAATTTGTTAGGGTCGGGCCTGCTCTTCTCAATCAATAAATCTTCACTTTTGAGCTTCTTAGCCTTCCTCAACGTCAAGAACACACTTCTCCCGTAACAATAGCTCGATAATAAACTCTTAGAGCAAAACCCACAAAGACACAGCCTTTGAAGTTCAACATTTCTAGCACTAAGAATACCATTGACTCTGTTTTCGATAGTCTTAACTCTATTAAGCCATACCTGGATTTTGGCAAGCCTTTGTAGACCTCTATCCTCCTCTCTTTTGATCCTTCTTGATAAATCATCCTGCTTAGCCTTGAGATCTTCCATGGTTGTCTCCAAAGCCATGAGATTCTTCTCGAGATTGTGAGTATAACCTCCTATCTTTTCTAGCCATTGAGAGACTTTATTCACTGATTGATCCAAAGGTATTGAGAGGGAGACGCAATTCCCCATTTTCAAAAAAAGAGTTGAGATCTGAAATTTGAAATTTACTGGTATAAGCAAACCAAAATGGATGCAGAGACTAACTGAAGATGACTTTCTTAGTCTCTCCACAATAAACTGACGATATTTTGTTACTCATGAATGAGTGGCTTTAGTTAAATCAGTAAGTTTCTGAGAAATTTTGCTTGACTTCTACAATTATAGTCAAACTATCTATACTTGTTTTTTTGTTTTAATAAGTTATCTACTACGGAACATAATCAATTATTTATACAATCACAAGTATTACAAACATATTAGCTGCATGTAAAAAATTTAATTGTGTATTTATGTATATGTTGTTTATCATACTTGTTAGTTAATTATAATTAAATTATTTAATTGAGAAAGTTTCAAGATGCGTCTGTTAATCCAATTTTCAAACATTCTTTTGAAACAAAACCATTCATTATACAAACATTGGACTTCCACTGAAGAATCTAACATTGATCTTTGAAAATGTTAACAAGCAACCTAACTAATGCAGCACAACCTTCACATCAATTATGCATTTTGTGCTCTTTCCACATAAGATCCCACAAAAGAATCTAACATAGTGATCTTTAAAAATGAGTACCTGATCTTTGAAGGGTTCGGGAAAATGGTAATTATGGCTATGCATCTCCTTCCCTGGCCAAGAACTTATCCCTAAAAGTTTCCAACAAAAAAATCACAATCACAGTTATCATTAAAGTTTCAGCTTCACTGTTCGTATGAAATTCTAATACCAAAATGGATCAAATTTTCGATAAAAAAACAATGATTTTAGGATTATAGAAACATGTAACACAGGCCAAACTTTAAGCCTTAATAGCAAAGAATGATCTCAAAATCAATGAATTAATAAAGAATCTAACTCGAGAAGACCCAAAAATGTGAGTTTTCTTATCACCGGACTCGTCGACGCCATCGATGGAGCTCAAAACCCTTTTAGAGAATCGATTCGAAACGCGAAAACCGGATTCAGAAACTCTAATCGGAACATGGATTTTGCTTCGCAGTGTAGGAATTGAGGGATGAGTGAAGAACCCAGATGCATTCGCCATTTCGATAACAGAGGAATCGAACCAAAACAGAGATTGTTAAATGTTTCGGATCCATCTGTGTCTCTCTCTCAGCTCGATCACCAAATGAATGAAAAATCGATAGACAAAAATTCGAAATTTTGCTATTTTATTGTGTCTAAAAATCAAATCTTCGGAAGTACCAAAGCAAAGAGGAAACGTTGAAAACTACCATCTAAACTTTTGAAATTTTAGAGTGAAATTATAAACAAAAAAAAACAAATTTGAAAAATTCCATAAAAATACGCTAACTAATTATCGAGTTTTACTAAAATACATAAATTTTTTGAGTACCTAAAAAATACATAAACTAAATTATTAACTAAATTTTTCTATTATAATACATAAACTTTTAAATTGTATCCATTTAACACATACAAATTAAGTAAAAGTAATATCCGCTAAATTTTTAAATTTTTGATAAAATAATTTTTTTTTTAAAACTCAAAAAGAACAAAAATAAATTCCTGAAAATATTTTAAAGTCTTAAAAAATTCTTTAAGTTCCAAACAATAAAGTAATAAATGTTTAGATTCAGAATAAACCCAAAACAATTCTTAAAGTGATTCCAAACTCTAAAAATTATTATTTTACATTATAGATGAAATTTTTTATTTCACATGTATTATATTTTTTACTGAACATGCTAATTATTAAATATTAAAATCCAAAAAAATAAAATATATTTATTCTTAAAATTAACATGTTAACATTTAATAAAGAATAATCTTCACATCAAAGATCAGGTCAGATTCTTTGGTGCAATTTTTTGTGAAAATATTATGTTATGCATAATTGACGTCAAGATGATGCTGACATTGATTAGGTTGTTGTGCTTGCTGGGAACTCTGCAAGTGCTGATGATATAAGTGGGGAGGGACATTGCTAAATTTTCCAAACAGGTTCATGTGGCTTGTAGGTCAAATGCAGCTGATACATGTAACACGCCAAGCTATTGAAGATTTAAATGTTAAAGTCACAAATTATGATGAATTGCAAGACGAGAATCACAGTCACACTTATCACTAAAGCTTATGTTTCACTGTTCTTATCAAGTTCTATTTCTACATTTCGATTTTATAAAGTCAAATAGGATTTGATAAATGTCAGAGTTGAGCGTAATTAATTGATCAATGTAGAACAATTAGATTTGTAGATATGTAAGTTATGTATCTTGAGAAATACAAATACAGAAACTTAATTATATATGCAAGATATTATATCTAAGATTAACATTTAATTTGGAAGAAAACTAACACAGTACATTTAAGATCAAGGATTGGAACAGAGTAGTCACAAACCAGATTCTGAGATTTAAAACACAAACATGTCTGAATTGTTGAACATAGAAGAAGATATATAAAATATACAACAACAAAACTCCCATTGAACACAAAAGAGATGAGAAATTCAGAGCTTTAATTGGATGCATTGTCATAGCTTCCAATCAACTTCAAACGTAACCATTGTATCGTTACACATAATTTAAAAAAGAACTCACAGAAAGCAATAGAGAGAGATGAGAGAGAGATAAGAGAGAGAAAGAGAGAGAGCGATAAGAGAGAGTTACCCTTTGGAATAAACCCAAATGGCATCATAGTAGTCTCCATGAAATTTGTGAACTGAAATCAAACTAAATACACACAAAAAGAGAAAGATGCATTAAAGATGGAAGCAGTTTGAATTCTTGAAAATCAAATAAGAGAAGAGGAGAAATGTTATACCTTCACCAATCGGCATGAAGATAAGAATCTTGTTTTGGTAGCTTCGTCCTCCCATTCCACACCTTCAATCCATTCTGTCTCTTCGTATTTTATGATGAGTCCGTTTTCACCATGCTTGCCACTTTTGGAATCGAGTGGAAGCTTTTTCAGATTCGGACACAAATTAATAGTGATTGTCTGTAGACATGGAAAGGGTAGAGGACTCCAATAGATATTCTTCAGCTTCCGTACACAAAATAAGTGAAGCTCATTCAGCTTTTCAAAAGGAAGAATCATCTCTGAATTTTCAACCTGACGAGCTTTCTCTTTGTTTATTATATCTTCTAGGTCGTGTACCCATTTAAGCTCAAGAAATCTAAGATTTGGAGCGAACATCAGAAACGTCAATTCCCTCAGCGAGTAACATTCAACAATGCTCACTTTGATGAGGCTCGAGAAGCTCAATTCACAAAGCTTGTCCATCTTTATCGTTCCCAGCTCTATCTTAGATATATTGCAATCATAAATTCTCAATTCACGAAGCTTGTCCATAGTTTCTCGAGATGATATTCCAGATGATTTCGCATTGCCACGCCTCTCGATCCCTAGAGATTGTGTACAACTCATCAACTTATGAGAGCTCAAAAATTGCTCCAACATCCTGCCATGATTGAAAGTTACGGTTAAAATTTCTAAATGTTCCAAGGCTTCCAACTCCCTCACCATGTGGAGATCCCATAGAAGACCGGAATAACGTAATTTCAAAACTTTCAAATTATGCAGACTTGATATCCCAACAATACTCTGGAGCTCTCTTGTTTTCTCCAAATTCAAGTGAATTAGTTTCTTCAACTTGTGTAGACTCTTAGGCAAACGACGTATAGCAGTACCTGCCAAGTTGAGATATTGCAAGGAAATTAGATTTGATATTCCGTTGGGTAATTTAGAGAGAAATTTATTACCCGATAGATCCAAAACAGCTAGCTTTGGCATGGACTTGAAGAATTCACTCGAGATATCTAACAAATTCCCATTCTCTTGCAGGAGCAAAGTTGTGAGTTCGAGACATTCAGGACTGCCAGCGAGATGGCCAATCCTATTATGCATCAATGACATCCTTCTCACAACTTTCCAATTCTTAACCTTTGGGATTTCATCTAACCCAACACCTGCACGCATAATGAAAGCCTCTTTTTGTTTTTCCAAATCAGATGCAATCCACAATGCCATTTTACGAACAACATCATGCATATACACAACATCTTTTCCATTCTGATCAACCTCCTGCATCAACAACGATTGACATACAAGACTACCAATGATGTCATAACCTTCGTTCTCAGCCTTTTCAATACCTTCACTTCCATCTATAATCTCTTCGCACGTCCAGTAGCTTATCAATGTTTCTTTATCAATTTTAGCATCTTCTGGAAATAAAGCGCCAATATAGCAAACACAATTTGATATGCTCTCCTTAAGATCATCATAGCTATACTTCAAAATCGGAAGGATTTTATCTTCCATGCCAGGATACTGTGCGGCGTTTGAATCCAAAACATTGATCGCATGCTTCCATTCTTGTATCGTCCTTTTTCGATGACATGGTCTCGCCTATGATGTTGAGAGCCAATGGTAGACCGGAACATTTTTTAGCAACTATTCTAGCAAGGCCGGGGATCTCTGGATCGCTTTCTAGTACTTCTCCAACCTTCTTTTGGAATAAATCAAATGCCTCATCTTCCGCCAGACATTGGACTTCCATTGGTTTTGCCCCCATGCTCGTACATACACGCCATGAACGAGTGGTGAATGCCACTTTGCATTTGTTTTGTGTTGTTGGAAACGGGACTCCGATCTCAGCTAAATCGACCTTCTTCCATATGTCATCTAAAAATAACACGAATCTCTTTTCCTGTAAGGTTTTCGATAACCAAACAGTCTTCTGCTTTTTATCCTTTTTGTTCCACTCTTCTTCACCAAGACCAACTTTCTGAGCAATATCATCTTGAATCTTCTCCAGCTGTAAGTCTTGAGACACCACAACCCAAATCACGTAATCAAATCCACACATGTCGTTACTGAACTTATTGTTGATCTGTGAGAGAAGCGTTGTCTTCCCTACACCGCCCATACCGTACATACCCAATGTACCAACTTCATCTTCCATGAGATGTTTCCATGCTTTTTCAAGCATTATTTTTTGACCAACAATTATCGGTGGAAGTTGTCTTCCCACAACCTCAGGTGTTAGAGCTTGCTGAGCAATCTCTTGGAAAACTTTTTTGTTGAGGTCTTTGACATCGCTCAACGTCAAGAAAACACGTTTCCCGTAACGGTAGCTCGATAGTATATTCTTAGAGCAAAACCCACAAAGACACAGCCTTTGAAGTTCAGCATTTTTAGCATCAAGAAGTTCAGTGACTTTGTTTTCAATAGTCTCAACTCTATTAAGCCATACCTGGACTTGGGCAAGCCTTTTTCACCTCTACCCTCCTCTATTGTGACTCTGCTTGATAAATCATCCCGCCTAGCCGTAAGCTCATCCATGGTTGTCTTCAAATCATCAAGATTCTTCTCAAGATTGTGAGTATAACCTACTTTCTCATTTAGCCATTGCAATATTTCATTAACGCATGGATCACATGGTATCGAAAAAGGGTTGCCCATTTTACAGAAAGTGAGAGAGATCTGAAATTTGATTTTTATTAATCTGAGCAAAAACCAGAGAGGATGCAAAGAATGAATAATTGAAGATAGACATTGGTTTTAGTCCACTAGAAATAAGATCAAATTCTCGATCGAGTGGGTCCAAAGACATGTGATATTTTGCATGGTTGAAAAGTACTCATCTTTTAAGAAATTTTGCTTGTTTCAACTTTCAGGAGCTGGGGCTGTTGACACGTCATTGGGCCGTAAAACCCAAATTGTGGCAATCAAATTTCATTGGTTGCCAAAGAAAAAGAGAATAATGTTTTAGCTTCAAAGACGTCGAATACTAATACTGTAAATAGTAAAATCATCAAAACTTTTAATTAGTTTGTGTCATATTGGTTACACGAATCAGTCGTTACAGACTGTGTTATGTGTTTCTTCTTCTCCAAGGAACACACAGAGAGAAACAAATATGACCAATCATCAATCTCTGAGATCACCTTTTATCTCATTTCCCTTTATACCCTTCACTATCTTGATCAAATTACAGTGATTTTATAATTATCATTTGTAATATCTTTTTCTATCATATGACTTCATAGTGTTTCTGTCTTTCTTTTTTTAGGGTCAAACACTCTCTTGTGCAGAGTCTTTGGCTTCTTCTTGCTATAATTCAGATTCTTCATTCTTAATCAAGTTTGAATCATATCCTACACACCTTCTCCCATATGTCATCTTTAAACAATAGAAATCTCTTTTTCCTTAAGAAATGGTATATAACATTGGTCTTTTGGCTTTTCTCTTTATGTTTCCTACTCTACATATATAATTACCAACTTTTTGAGCAATTTCGTATTGTATTTGTAACTTATGTCACTGAACGTATGCTTGTTCCAAAGGAGGTGTTGATCAAGGATCAAGGATGATGGCTGTTGAGTTAGGTTTTTACAATATCAGAGTGAACTCGATTGCGCTGTGTCTTTTCAAATCAAAGATCACACTAGGGCTATTGTAGAAAGAGTGGCTCAAGAAAGTGACCGAGTGGAATTTACGTTGAAGAAAGTGATCAACTTGCTTTGCAGCTCAAACATAGCAAAATGGTACAACCTGAAATTCGATTTGTTATGGAGTAAAAAGTTGACAGAACATGTGAAATTGTTAAGAGCGATATAGAGCTGTGCAACTTCCATGGTATCACTAAAGCTTATGTTTCACTGTTCCTATGAAGTTCTATTTCTACATTTCAATCTAAATAAACTTAACACACGTGAACCATTGAAGATCAAGATGTTGAAATCACAAATCTAGAAGAAATGGAAGAGAAGAATCAACAAAATTACCGGGAATTTCAGCAAGACGAGGTTCAATATAATGTCCATTACAAACATACATTCAATTTGCAGCCATTCATCACTAACCTTTAAAGTAGATAGAACCAAAGGAATCATTATTCAAAAATGCATTTTCAAAAGTAAAAATTGTGATAAATTTGGCTTCAAGGTAAATATCATCTTACAAGTAAGCTAACACTGAACAATAATCATGAATCATATATAGAGTATTTAAATGCATTCTACAAAAGCAAAAAATTTGTTTATATGGAGATTAATTTTGCTTAAAGAAATCTTCACAGAGCTAAGCTAAGACTTATAACAATAATCATCAATCTTCCTAATCTCAGAAATTTTATCCTAATAGCAATGAACGATCTCAAATCAATGGATTACTAAAGAATCAAACTGAGAGGAACTAAAGAATGGGACAAAGTCTTTAGAACCAACTTAATCGGAACTTGGTTAGTACCCAAATACGTTTGTGTTTTAATGCGCGACGCTAAACATGGTGTCTTGGTGATAAACATCTCGTTCATCTCGGTGCTTCACCGTCGATTGTTGCCCATTGGACTTGTGTATGCTTGTTCCAAAAGTCAACTCCATCACACAAGGGCTATTGAAGAAGAGAGGCTCAAGAAAGTGACCGAGCATACTGTACCGTGGATCCGGGGGATCGCTATCTAATTCACGATTCTTCTCATTGTGTCGCTGGAAATACATACATTGACGATTCTGGAGCTGCATTGCCCGGTGTGCCCATTTTATCTTCTCTGATAAATATCAAGTCTTTGTACAAGCAATGGTTGTATTGGCATTAACATCTTTGGTAAATTTTACTTATACGATATGTTTTGTTTATGCATACAAAGAGAAATCTTCATGAGCTTGAGAAACTAAGTGATGATCATCCCATTCGTCTCTATACGTCTCTGGTTGGGCTCTCTTCCTCACACCAGTCGTCATATACATCTCTTTCCTCCACTCCTCTGTTCTTGAGCACCCGCATTGTGAAGCCAACCAATCATTGTACTCAAACTGCTAAACAACAACAACAATAACAAAAAAACATTAGTGTTTCTGTACAGCTTCGGTTTAGATTTGGTTTACGTGCACAAACTTTGGCTTTTCAGTCCAGGTTTCGGTTCAGTTCGGGTTATTCGGTTAGCCAAAACATAGATTCTTACCTGAGAAACGCCCATACGGTGAGTAAACCGCTTTGCAATCCTTGCGCTTCAAGTGTGGAGTATAAGGTTTTGATTTCCATTAGCATATCTTCCTTGGAAGGAAGTGGGATCCGCCCCGACAAAACACCTGCGATCCACTTGCTTTGCAGCTCAAACATAGGAAACGGTACAACCTGAAATTCGATTTGATACGGATTAAAAAGTTGAAGGAACATGAGAAACTGTTTAGAGCGATATAGAAGCTGTGTTACCTTCCATGGTATCCCGATAAAGGAGAGCCACGGTGCAAATTCTGGAGGGAAGACATCTTTGTACAATGGCCCCACACGGTTATCATCGATAGTAACACTCCCGCTGGTTTCAAGAAACGGGAAGTGATACTTATACCTATGAAAAGTAAAAGAGCTTTGTTAAATAACTACACCTTGAAAAAGATGATCAGGAAAACTCAAACCAATAGAAAGAATGAAATACCCAGTGCAATGCATAATTACATCAACGAAATCGTTTTCCCGTTCTGAAAAACCACCAAACCATCCTCATGGACACGCTCAATCTGCATGACATTCAAGAAAACATAATTAAAACTGTTTCTCCTCCTGATCATCGAATTACGGTAAGTAGTAATTAGGAGCTAACTAACCCACCATTGAATGCATCCATAGATTACTGTAACCGATTTGCTTAATATAGGTATCAGCTGCGTTAGACCTACAAGCCACATGAACCTCTTTGGCAAATCTAGCAATGTCCCTACTAATATCATCAGCACTTGCAGAGTTCCCAATAAGCACAACAACCTAATCAATGCCATCACAATCTTCACATCAATTATGCATAACATAATCTTTCACATAAGATTGCCAAAGAGTCTTACCTGATCTTTGAATGGTTCGGGAATACGGTAATTATGACTATGCATCTCCTTCCCTGGCCAAGAACTTATCCCTAAAAATTTCCAGGAAAACAAAAAAAATCACAATCGCACTTCTCATTCAAGCTTTAGCTTCACTGTTCCTATGAAAATTCAACAATCTAATCTATTTTTCGAGATTATATAAAAGCTTATCACAATGAACCATTGAAGATAAGAAAATGTTGAAATCAATGGAGATTTACCAGGAATTTCAGCGAGACGAGGTTCAATGTAATGTCCATTACAAACAACAACAGCATCGTAAATCTCATCACGATGAATTTTCATCTCTTTCTCTGTAGATTCAATTCTCCATTTCCCGATTCCATCTCCACCGTCACTTTCCACCGCCGGAGCAACCTTCACAACAGCCGTCTCGAACCTAATCATCTCCTCAATCGCAAACCCCTTAGCGAAATCTCGCAGATACGTCAAAACTTCTCTATGACTCGGAAACCTCCTCGGATCTCTTGATTCAGAGACGCCAGATCGGAGAATGAACGGGAAGTCTCTGTATCCCATACACTCACGAGGAAGGTTAGTTCGGAGAGATCCATAGACGCTAGAGTGAACAATGGATCGGGTCGGGTCGAGGCTTAATGGATCGGGCTCGATATGATCGGTGTAAATCCAAGTTCCTCCGACTTGTTTTTGCCTCTCGAAAACGACCACCGAGTGACCTTCCCGTCGAAGCTCTCGCGCCGCTACTAAACCGGCGGCTCCAGCGCCGATAACTGCCACGTGGTGTGATCTAATTGGTGATAAGGAAGTTGTCATTTTGTGTTTACGAGATTCCTAACGATTGAGAATATACGGCCTTTATGATAAATATGTGGCCCATAAACTCATGATTCATGAACCACAATTGTTTAAATATAATCCTGAAATATAGTTTAAACGAAGCGTTTTTGTTGGGAGGTAAACCAAAAAATGATTTAACCAAGCTAATAAGGAACGTGGATGCAAGCTTCCGACTTAACTCTACGGTGATAGGAGTTGGTTGGATACTACGGGATGAAAATGGAGTTTTCAAACTTGCAGCATCCTCACGACTCAAACAAGGATCAAGTCCATTAGAAGCAGAAAGTATAGCGGTAGTACATGCACTACAGTCTTTATGGTGCAGAGTTTTCAGATATGTTATCTTGGAAAGTGATTGCAAAGTCTTGATCGATATACTCTATAATCGTATCACAAATGCTAATCTCAACCCACTCCTCAAAGATATCCGCAGTTGGGCGGATAGATTTATTGATTTATCTTTTACTTTGGTACCCGACAAGGTAACCAAGTAGCCGATAAGCTTGCAAGGGTAGCACATACTCAAAGTGTTACAACTAATATTTTTATTTATCCTCCTAGAATGTTACGAAAGTTTTTATTTCATGATCATGTAAACAATTTTTAACCTTTTCTAATCAAAGACGTTACAAAAAAAAAAGTCATAACTAAAAATTTAGACATTTTTAAAAATTACTTCAAACTTACTAATGATACAATACATAAAACATTCTAGCTAATTTCTCTAATGATGCTTAGGCTAATTTCTCTAATAACTAAAAAATTAGACATTTTTTTTGACATCAACTTAACCATCATTTATTAAGCTTGTTCGAATTGACTAACCTCATAAGGCAGCCACTCCGGAATTCTGTAGCTTACATGGAAAAAAAAACTCCTCGTGCTCGACCTCTTTTAGCTAAGGAGTCAGTACGGACATTATTCAATCTAGAGATAGAAATAATCGAAAAATCAAGGAATTTTGACTGAAGAGAATCTATAACTTCTAGCTCTGTTGCAAACGCAGGCCACTCCTCTTAAATGGATCATGGTATAGCCACGTTGGATCGCAATATCCATATCCCAAGATAATGCTTCAAGTGTTGCGTGAAGTGGTGGTAAGGTTCTGGAAATAGACTTCGAGCCCAACAAGGGCTTAGGTCTATATTTGACTATGTAATGTACCATAAACATATTTTATTTAAACATTTTTCTAACCTAAATCCATTTAACACAATTTTCATATCATATTTACGTGCTTTAAAATGACTTTTACATAATTTATTCATTATAACTATAATAGTTACAAAGTCAAGAGAGATGATTAACTCTTCTTCAGGTCCGGCCTTGGACTAAAGTCCATGAAGTAAGGGCTTTAGGCATCACATATTTATAACAATTTTTTTTTTTTTTTGTAAAAGATTTGCTTTTGAATTGCTATGGAATCGTTACAAGATGGTGAAAATACAGAAATAAGAACAACTCTTAAGCGAACATAGCAAGAAAAAGAATACATCAAAAGGATATGAGGAATTAGTAGAAACACTTGGCCCAAGGGAAGAATGGAGAAACAACAGCTCCAAAGGTAGCGGCCGCAAACCACTAGAGCTCCCAACTCACCATCAAACTAGGGAAATTTATAACAATTTTAGGGGCATCAAATTGTTAAAAGTTTTGGTGAGGGAGTGGTTTTAACTCTCTCTTTCCTCTGTTTAATTGTAGGAGGTCTTATATTTTGTAAATTTTCTTTTAACATTGTTTATAAATGGGCATAAAAAAAATTTTTGGCTTTAGGCATTAAATTTGTTAGGGTCGGGCCTGCTCTTCTCAATCAAACAACGAGCACTTGCATATAAATTCTTGAAAGGTTACAAAAGTATGCATATACGACATTTTAAGATAACTCTTTGATACAAATAAAACAAAATCACCAAACAATTGCACAATGAACAGAGGATTAATATAAAAAAATCCCGAAACTAATTTACATACTTTTATTCTTGACATATTAGTCCTTAAAACGAAAGTTTTTAGGCACCATAAAACTAAGTCCAGAAATAGAACAATATCCAGCCTTAGCCAAGGTAACCCTCACACTCTTAATTATAATTTATCAAAACAAATCCACCATTTTTAACATAATTTAAGGCCCTTTGAATCCAAACAAGTAGACACATTGTAGTCATACTTATCAATCATCTTCCAGATTCGAGAAAACGCGATAGATGAAAATTGATCAAATTTTGTTTAGCAAAATCTTCATACGCTTCTTCCATAAGATCATCATCGTCCCATTCCTCGCGGAAAGTCTCAGGTTGGTCCACAAGTCTCTTGTAACCGCGAGTTACTTCTTGATCTCTCCAATGTTCAACATGCGTGAATCCACATTGCTCTGCGATCCAATTAAGGTACTCACACTACAAGAACCAAAGTTTTAGTAGAAAAAAAAACTATTGAAACTAAGCTCTTTTTGAAAATAGATATATTATTTATAAATATCACATTCTTAATGTAATGAACATACCTGAGATTTACCCAACTTATGTGTATATCTTTTGGGAATACCTAAAGCATCTAGTGTTTCATATGACAACATAATATCTTCCTTCATATTTTCAATAGAAGGAAGTGTAACCCGTCCGGATAAGACTGCAGAAACCCATTTGCTTTGGACTTCAAACATATAGAATTGTAGACCCTAGTTATAAGAAATTGAGGATCAAACCAAAAAGATTGATGAGTCTTCTAAAGATCAAGAATATCTAAATTACTCGAAAACTCGGAAAAAAAATCAGTTAAAAATTAACTAACCATAGCTGGTAAACCAATGAAGGAAAGTCCAGGAGCAAGCACAGGTGGAAATATATGCTTGTAGAGATGTTCAACGCGGTTATCATTAACCCTCATATAACCATTGGTTTCAAGAAATGGAAAGTAATACTTATACCTTTACACATAACCAAAACAAAAACAAAAACGTTTCAGATTTTTAAATTTCATTTATTTAACATAAGGAAAACAAATAAACTAAAAATAAGAAAAATTATATACCCGGTACAATGCACAATGGTATCGGCTTGTACAACCTTCCCATTCTTGAAAACAATCGAACCATCTTCGTGGAAGGTGTCTATCTACAATATATCAAAAGAACAAAAAGTTTAATACGAACCTTATGAACTTTTATAGTTTGAACATTTTATAACTCGGCAAAAACGAATTATCAAGTTTTTTCTATACCTCAGAGTGCATCCAGAGATTGTTTTTGTGTCCTGAAAGCTCTTTATATGTATCGGGTCCACTGGCTCTAGATGCGATATGAACTTCTTTTGCGACTTTAGATATGTCTCTACTAATATCGGCTCTCCACTCGCAAAATTCCCAATCACCACCACCACCTGCAAACTTATATGTTTTATAATCGTTTTTTTCCCTCTAAAAACTGATACTTGCTCCGTACGGTAGGTTAATAACAAGATTAAGTTTTGTATGAAATACTAAAAGATTATATTAAAATTAGAACGTCACTAAAATAAAGTTAAAGTAGTAAAATTAATGTAAAACGGGACCATGGATTTTGAGTATACCTTATCTTTGAATGGATCAGGAAGTCGATAGTTGTGGCTATGGATTTGCTTCCCCGGCCATGATTCAATCCCTATACGATTATTCATATGTTAAACTACAAATAATTTTATTTTGATAAAATAAAACCATAAATATTTTGATAGTTACTTTTTAATCAAAATCGATTTAGGAGCTTGTAGTTTCACATGAATAAAACGCTGGTCGAAGAAAACAAATTTCACAGCTCAGCAAAACAAAAGAAATGATTAATTAGAATTATTATGAAAAATTATCGGAATCATCTTAATATCAGATTACTTTTTAAAAAGCGAGAAAAACAAAGTTATTTTAAAAATTAGATTTATAGAAATTGATCTTTAATTACCAGGAACATGAGCAAGGTTAGGCTCTGTAAAATGCCCACTGCAAACCACAACGGCATCAAAGATCTCATCATCTAAAACACCGTCGGAGTTTTTAGACCGGACCCTCCATTTCCCGTTAACCGGTTCAACGTTAACCACCTCCGTCTCGAACCGGATCATCTCCTCTATATTAAACTCTCTAGCGAAATCTTGAAGGTACGCAAGAACTTCCCTGTGACTCGGATAACGTCTCGAGTCTCTTGACACGTCATCGACACGTGGCACGAACGGAAAATCTTTGTAACCCATACATTCCCTGGGGAGGTTGGTTCGGAGACATTCGTAGACGCTCTAGTGGACTATAGATCGGGTCGGGTCGAGGCTAAGTGGGTCGGATTCAGCTTTAGGTGTGTAAACCCAAAGACCACCCACTTGATTCTCCCGGTCGAACACGACGGCTTTGTGACATTCACGATGGAGCTCTCTGGCTGCTACTAAACCGGCTGCTCCAGCTCCGATCACTGCCACGTGTCGAGAATTGATCGGGTTTGAAGCTGGTGTCATTCGTTAAATATCAATGCTAATTATGCTATGTTTATATACAGAGTCGTGCCAAGAGTTTAAGAGACCTAAGGCGAAAAACAAAAATTTATATAATGTTTTTGGTGATAAAATATATATTGTAATTAAAATTTAACATATTTTTATAATAAATTCAAGATAATAAACACTATTTTTTTTATGAAGATAAATTTTATACTATTTTCTTATAGTATAAAAGACTTCTTAAGCTATAAAATATAATTTATAATCTATTTTAATTAACATTTTCTTAATCTATAAAAAAATACTAAAAATTTAAGATAAATTTTTTAAAAGATTATAAATAATTCACACTGTATTTTGAAGTATATGAAATAAAAATTTAAATTCAAGAGATATATATTACACTAAAATATAATTTTCATCAATATACAAGAAAAAAAAATTAAAATCAGGGACCCTAAATTTTGTTTAAAATTTGGGAGTTTAAGGCGAATGTCTTTTTTGTTCCCACATAGGCACGCCTCTGTTTATATACTTGTTTCTTTTCTTTTTTTTGTTGGTATAGAACGATGTGTGTGTAAGATATCTGCTCTATATAGAAAACTGAAAATATATACTCTATTAAAAAATCGAACTTCTTAACATTAAAACTAAAAAAAAAAAAAAAAATTCGAACTTCGCATTATTTTATACTCCTTTTATATTCTTAGCCGACGTAGACAAAACCCATCCAAATTAAATACTATTATTTTACATATGCTTATTTTCTGGGATTAACACGTAAGACTGTCGTTGTAAAATAAAAAATAAAATAAAAAGTCCCTTTTAATAACGAAACTTCCGTTACTTGTTAGATTAGAGCACTTTCAATGGGATATTAAACTAGATATCCCACTAAAATAATAATAAAATTTCAAAAAAATAAGAAAGAGAAGGTCTATTAAACAAGAGATCTTGAGCTCTAGTTTAGAGAGTCATATGACAAATATCACTTTGGTCTAGTTATTTGAACAAATTTCAATATAATTGAATAATTAAATTCTAATAAAAATATTATAATTTTATAGTTTAGATACCCATGATGAGAGCTTCCGTCTACAACTCAAAAAACTTTGGTTAAAAAAAAATAATTAGAAGAGGAAATAAACAGAGTCTATATGATAACATAATATAAAATCTTACCGCAATATTGAGTAAAAATGATCCCGCAATGATAAATACGGATTTTAAAAAGGAAAATGGTAATTCTAAAACAAAAATATAATGAAAATTGTGAATACGAAAAACAGAATACATGTTTTGAAAATAAAATGAACATCCAAAAAAAATAAGATTGAAGATATATATTCGTTAATTATATGGTTAAAATTCATATTAACACTACATTTTTTTTTGCCGGCTCATATTAACCCTACATATACTTAGCATTTTGGGCTTTTAATACCCAACATCATATAAGGAGAGGATTAACGCAAGTTTACTACCACCATTCCCATATACAAATTTACAGTGATTTACACTACAAGAAAATGCTTATATTCCAACTGAGCATTCAGTCGAAAATTGGTAGGAAACCAACGATTATGATTAATTTTCCCGAAAAATCCAGTTTAGTCGGAATAGGTGAGTCAAAAAAAATTTAGTAAAAAAATAGTCAAAAATATTGTATTCGGAATTTAGTCGGAAATATTACAATCGGAATTAGTCGAAAATTTTCTGACCAAACTCCGACGACTCGAAAAGATGTGAATAGTTGGAAAAGTTACCGGAGTTGGTCGAAAAAGTAATCGACAAATAATTAACTTAATTTTATTTTTATCGAAGGGTTGAACAAGATTATTGATAAGAAAAGCTAATTATATAAATAAATTTTAAAAAAAAAAACTAAAAACACGTGGTAATGAATTAGAATAGAGGACTGAAAATAACATAGGGTAGAAACTTACTAATTTATAAAGAAACAAAGAAAAAATAACTTCGATGACGATGACTATGAGAGACTTGAGCTTGAAGAAGAAAATCGAACAAGATTCTAGAAATTAACCACCATGATCACGGTTGATATCAATGTCCTATGCTTCTTTTTCTTTTTTCTTTTTATCCCATCTGAAGTTTATCATTAAACTTTAAAAAACTACATGATCAAGATACAGACGTCGGCGGAATAACTAAAATTCCCTAGAAACATAGTCCAAAAGAGAAAAACTGAGCCCCAACATACAAAGAAACTACAAAGAGACAAGGACGATACAATTTACACAAAAACGAAACGACATTGAAATTTTTTGTTAATGCCAGCATTACTTCTGGTTCCGTAATAAGTAAGTAAACTCCGTAGGTGATTGTGCCGGCCGACCATAGCAATATTAATTTTCTTAAAACGTTTTTTTTCTTGATAAGGTATTTTCTTCTTAACGTTGCATAGAGATAATAAAGTTGCTCATATGGGATTAAACTTTATAATTAGCGTATTGACCTATCTACCTTATGACAACTTTCAACGTTGACCAAAATATTTTGTTTTCAAGTTTACCATTTTAATCAGTTACGGTTATTTTGTCCACATCTACATGTGCTTATATGAAATAAAATTAGGGACTCTTGAATTACGTAGATAAATTTCAAATAAGATCAATTTTACTTGGGCTTGTGTTTAAAGTATAAAATATGACTTGGGCCTGCAAATAAATCATAAATGTTTCCTAAATTACCAATTATCAACCAATAGCTAGGGTGGGCTAGAAGTATGGAAATGGAGGCTTAATGGTTAGGGTCCTTAGGGATCGATTTTTTCCCGGTTAACAACATGTAGTGATCTTTTTACAAAAAATAGTAAAATAAATGTAATGTTTATTTATTTAAGTGTATAACCATACATCTGCTTCGAAAAATATATAATTTTTTTTTGTTACCCAGAAATTTCCAAAATTTTAGCTTGTAACTTTTCTTAAGCCCAGAAATAATCTTCAATAGTAAATCTCTTCCCGAACGGGACAAATTAGTGGAAAAAGAGTTCCAACTCTCTACGAAAAACATCTTCCCAAAGATATGATTATTTCCTTGCCTTGTACGTGTTATATGATTTAGCAACATATCTTATCATTGGTAATTAGAGTTCGTTGTTAATAATTCATTCTGCTCGCTTTACGTAAATTTCCAAAATTAAAATATATGCATCTTCTATAAGTCCATTATTATCAAAAGGAATATATAATCATTGTGAATAGAAACAAAAAACAGTTGAGTAGATAATCATAATTAGAAAAACTAGAAATAAAAATCCAGGATATAAAACCTAACATATTTAAAATAGTTAAAACAAATTTTGTTGGCTTTTTTTATTAGAAAAAAAGTTTTCCAAAAGTAAAATAAAATAATAAATAACGAAAGTTAACATAAAAGATGTCCCACTAACAATAACCACTAATCCTCTCTCTTTCTCTCTAAGAGAATGAAGAGAATTTTTTCTCTCCTCATTGTAAGATTTCTTCTCCAATTCGTATAACCTATACATACATAGACCTTACACATATGATTAAACTCCTATGAGATTCAAAAAATTAAACAGAACCGTGGGATATGCTATAATGCTTGTTTCTTACGTTGACTTGATTCTTCAACTTGGTAGCATGCTTAAACTACTTTGAGACTTCAATACTTCTATTCACTCAGATTTCTATCTTGAAGGGTCATAACTCCGTTTTTTAGATTCTCAGCTTGAAAATGGTCAAATCCTTTGAAATGAAAGCATTGATTCTTCATATTCACATCAATAGGCGTTGTTTCACCCTCCATATGTGTCTTTCTGTTACAACTCCCAAATTCACCAATAGAAACTCCTATGAGATTCAAAAAACTAACAGAACCGTGGGATATGCTATAATGCTTGTTTCTTACTTTGACTTGTTTCTCCATCTGGTAGCATGTTTCGGGTACTTTGAGACTTTAACACTTCTATTCACTCTCATTTCTATCTTGAAGAGTCGTAACTCCGTTTTTGGGATTCTCAGCTTGAAAGTTGTCAAATCCTTGGAAATGAAAGCATTGATTCTTCATATTCACATAAATAGGTGTTGTTTTAGCCTCCATGTGAATGATCAAATATTTCTCTATGTGAATGATCAAATATGTAAGCCTGTTTTTTTCATGCAAATTAGGATGATTTAACTGAGGTTTTTGGATTCAAAACCTTTACAAATCGTATTACATTGAGTTTTCAGACATGAGTGATGGTTTTGATCCCTTTTAAGATCACTAGATAAAAAATGTCTTCTTCAAATTTGGTACTTGATTTCAGTTCTGGACATTATTTCTGTTCAAGAACATTATTTAGTCATTTATTTTGTCATGTCAGAACTTATGCATCTATATATAGTTTCTTTTGTTAATAATAACTTGGAATCTCTAAGGGATCAATTCTCGGGTTTAATCTCGATTCTCTGTTTGAATTTATGTGAAAATATTAAAACTGTGGAGAGCAAGAAAAAGTGTTAGGTTGTCTTAGAATGTGACAACTCTTAATGACTAGCAATTTAGTTGATGTTTTGAGTGTGGATCGTCTCATTATTCATCGTTGATTGCATTTGATAGGGACGGGCCATAGACTAAATAAGAAAAGAAGTGTCTTAATGTATTTCCATGGTTTGTCCAAGGACAAAGTTCTGGCCAAGAAACGTTTTGAATCGTATGAAGAAATTTCTAAGCAGAAACAAAGTATAATGGTCACTCTCTTCGGGCAGAAGGTAAAGATTTAACTTTATTTTGTGTCACAAACCTATAATCTGATCATTTTTTCGTAAACAAATCGAAAACTTTATACTATTCCAAGTTTTAGTTCCTTTTGATGATTGTTGCCTTTATTCTTAAGAAAAATATCAGAAATACATGTTCATCTGCTTTCATTTTAGGTGTATTGCGCAAAAAGCAAAAGCTTTGAGTCCACTAATGAGAAGGTGAATAGAAACTGCTTTAATCCGCTGATGAATGATATCGATCATGAAAGAGTCGAATGCCAAGAATTTCACAGCAGCGACAGTTCTCAAGATACCATAGATTTGAGATTTCCCTTGAGAATTGAAGCATCTGACACAAATTGGTTTGGCAAGAGAAATGAGAAAGAGATTATCTCAGGTGGTTCAGGTTTATTGGATCTTAATAAAACCCCGGCTAATGCGCCGGTTTCTAATCATCAATGCTTTTTCCAAGATTTGAACATTCCATACACCGAGGGGACGGAAATGAGTAGCCAAAAGAACGGGTTAGATAGCTTTACGCCAATTTTTTTAGATAATGTCATTGAAAAAGACAATGCAACATCTCCAGCTTCATGTTGCACCGCAGAAAACAACTCAAGAACAGAACGAGAAGATTTGTGTGAAGTAATTCAAACCGCAGCTGAATGTTTAGTTCACATATCAGCAGTTTCACTCAATCAAAGTCAGGACATTCCATTCAAGCTTGGATCAAGATTTATCAGCTCATCTCAAGATCAAGACTTTCTAAATAAACCCGAGATAGGTAAGGAGGAACCAGGTCGTTCTTGTGATTCATTTGAGCTACACACTTTAGGAATAAGAGAAACCACCCCTGAAGATGTCTCTTGTGTGTCATCAAAAGTCATAGACGAGTTTAGTAACAACAAAGAGGTTGGAGTCAAGCTGAGAAGAGGGAGGAGGAGAATGAAGAATTTTCAAAAGGAGATACTCCCGGGACTTGTATCGCTTTCTAGACATGAGATTCGCGAAGATATAAACGTCTTAGAGGCAGTTTTGAGATCAAAAGAATACAAGAAGATGCAGGGGAAGACTAGAGATGGCAAATGTCGACCAAACACTGAAAAAAACAGAGGTTCGACTCAAAGGTATGTAGGTAGAAGAAGGAGAAGAACCAAATGACAAAATTTCCGGTGTTTGCGGTTTATAGACATTGTTCTAGCTCCATTGATTTAGCTTTAACACATAGTGGTTGATTGAAGTCAGAGGTGAAATGGAATTTTTTGAGTCTATGTTCTTCACATATTTTCTTTTTTGAACATATGTGAAAATGAATACTTGTCTAAGATTAGTTAGTTATTTTTTAATTTCTAAGACTCGTTAAGGGTGGTTCCGTTAATTAGTTGATGGGCCTAATGGGCCTAATGTTAGGCTCTCATATTTGTTTTAATATTCTCCCTCCGCATCCAATGTACTTTTTTTTTTTTTTCACTTTCATGATTTCATTTTCAATTTCTACTCTTTTTACTCCTTTTTTTTCACTTTACATCTTTTACAAATGCTCTTTAGAACTTTTCATCTTTACAGTTTACACTGCTTATTCTTTCCTTTGAAGTGCTCCCAGTTAAATTTTAAAAAAATTATTGATTTACAAAAAGTTACAAAATTTGAAATTTTCCAATTATAGTTTTCGCTTTTAAGGAAGTAATCGTGGTAGTAACGTAAACAGATTTTAGTGAATCAAACACTTTACTATTGATGGAACGAAAATTGAATGTAAAAAACCAAAACCCAACTGCAAATATTGAAAACAATTGATTGTGTAATAAAATCTATTTATGACATTGTAAAAGACAACGCACCAAAATATTCAGTATTTACGACAGCATTTATTAAGAAATCGTTTACTCAGTGGGAAAGAAAGAAAGCAATCTAATTACCATATTTTCTTGTCAACCAAAATTAATTACCATTTATCAACACAATTTTCTACCAATTATACATAGGAAAAAAATAACATAAATCCCTAAACACTATGGGAAAATTGCGTTGATAAATGAAATTACAATGTTAAAAAAGTTAGAAAATAAAATAAAATTGTTTTTATTTATTTTTACAATCGATAGATTATGAGAAAACAAGGCAATACTGCACGTGTATCGAACACGAGCAACTCGCCGTCGTCACCACTCACTGAGTCAAACCGTGATCTCACGTCCGAGTCAACCGAGTCATACCTCAACTCGTTTTGCTTCGTGACCCGACCCGCTATGACCCGACAAACCAACATTGCTTTCCTCCCTTTCCCTCCGCCAGCTTTCTCATTCGCCGTACTACTTCCGGCGAACGTATAAATCGACGCGCCGCCACTTTTGCCACCTAAAATACCCCACGCGCCGCCGCCACCACCGTAACTCGGACCCAAACAGTAAAACCTCATCGTCTCGTTCCCGTCGGCAATCGAACGCGCGTTATCCTCACGCGATTTCTCTACGCTCCTAGCTTTCACGGCTTCACGATACTCCTCGAACCGGGTCAAAGTTTTTGACCCGTTTTGCACTTTGAAAATCATTTCAACCCGACCCGAAAACGGTTTCGGTCCCCAACTCGTCTGGAAAATAATCTCCACCACATTTCTCGACTGATGACCTTCCGCGAGCTCCGTCAATGTCGGCAAAAACGGGTCACGAGCTCCTAATGATCGAATCCGGGTCGAAGGTGTTAAAACGGGGTCGGGTTTTGGATTGGTTTTTTTCGGTTTTGGTTTGGATTTTTTCGGTTTTGGTTCGGATTTTTTGGTTTCGATCACATCTTTTAGACTCTGAGTTGTTTTTCTACAACTGTAACTTGACATGAGATGTTTCGGATTCGGGTTCGGGTTTTTTATCGGATTGTAAACATCATCGAAAGCTTTTGATTTGCATTGCAATGATTTGACCCACCCGCTTGCCATAATCAAGATCCGGATCCAAAGCTCTCTTATTTCTCTCTCTCTTTTAAAAACTTTGAAGCAGAAGAAACAGAAGTAGAAGAAAGCAAACATGGCGCGATGATGATGATCATTAAAAAAAAGTGTACGTCGGAACTTGGGAGTTTAAATTATGATTTTACCCTTTATTTTAGACAATAGTTCATATTTTAAGATGGGTAATTGTGTCTTTTAATCATATTGCGTTTTTTTCCCCTTTTGTGTTGTGAGTTAGTTCTATATCAAAAATAGAATGAAAATAATTTTATTTTTTATAAGAATTGAATTTGTTTTAAATTTAATGTTAAGATATTACTCTTTCATTTTTAAAGGAAGTTTCAATATTTTTGCATGGACATGCACTTTTGTCTTCTTGATTTTTGAGGTTTAAAAAAAAAAAAAAAAGTTTTATAAGAATGGAAATTTTGTTTTTTTGATTTTATGTAAGATGATACAGAGAAACAAGACGGAAATAAATGTAAGGAAATAATTGACAGCAGAGTTTTATTGTTTTTTATTTTGGTACAGTCTTGTGATTCTTGTCCTTTTAACATAAATGGATCACAAACGAACACAATGACATTTTAAAAAAGGGACGTCAAGTTTGTATCTCTATTTGTTTTTATCTCAACAATAGAATTTCACATGTAATGTCTATTCAAGTCAATTATGGTATCTGGATCTCTTAGTCGATGACAAACATATTTAGAAATCAATGTGAGTTTCAACCTATCATACAAAATATATTCAATAAAAATGATTTCATTTAATTTCCATCTTTTTCTTAGGATACGCATATCCTAATATTCCCTCCGTTTCATATTAGTTGTCGTTCTAGACTTTAAAACTCGTTTCATATTAGTTGTCGTTTTATGTTTTCAATGCATATGTTTGATAAGATTTCAAATTTTGTCCCTCTTGTTTTAATGTCTTGACCAATGAAATAATATCAAATAAACATTAATTAGGGGTAAAACTAAAAAATTAAATGTTTTCTTAATATATGTGAAACAACCTTAAACGACAACTAATTTGAAACGGAGACAGTATATTTCTATTTGTATATTTTATTTTATTTTATTTGGTAAAAATGTTAAGATGTATATTTTATTTTTCATATAACTTCGATGCTTTACTTGTCATAATTTACGATAGTAAGCGATGAAACAAAATTCGTTGAGGTATATCTAATTTTCTACACCATTGAATTTTGTAAGAATCATCATTTGCTGTCGTCTTTGAATCAATCATTGGTCAATGGTAGCATGTTTAACTTTAAACTAAAAACACCAAAATATCATAAGATGAACAGAATCGGAGATGATTTAGAGAAAGAGTGAAAAGAATAGTGAAAATGAATATTATTTCTGACTATCAAAAATGTGTATATTTACTCTTTATATAAGTATATATGCAAGCAAGTTTAATTAGTGTAACTAATGACAGTCTACATTAACAACCAAACAAAAAATTAACTAATGACAGTAGTTTAATTCAATGTGTGTTTGTTTTCTTATGGAACACAGTACTGTAATGCAATCTGACTAGCTGGTATGTTTTCAGTTTCACAAAACATTGTGTAAGTTTCATATCAGTGAACAGGTGACAAATTAAGCCAACCAACTTCACAAGTTTTGTCTCCCAATGCTCAATATTATGTTTCTGCACTACTGCGAGATATAGTTGGCTGCTTTCTGGTTCAGAAGTAAACATAATTCAATTCCTGAATCAACTCAAGTGACCACAGTATAAATATAACACAGAAAAAATATACACTACTATACTATAGCCACTAGGATATGCGTATCTTAATCACTTGTCATCCTACTATTATAGAAATATATTGTTAATTAGCATTTTTTAAAATAGGGGTCTACTGTGGTTATGGAATCTTATAGAATTTTGAGATTTACGAAAACAAAATGGAAGAATAGAAGAATGGAAAGAGAATGGAAGCTGCCAACGAGGGACTAATAAAACAAATCGCACTGAAAATTTTGAAATTCTCACATAATGACATCCATTTTCTTCTCTGTGTCGTTTTCCTCTTTTATTATTTTCTTTAATCACACACTTAAATTATTAATAATAATATATCCTTATGCTGTAAGCATTTGAATAATTAACGATAAATGCATGTGTACCCTTGTTTCTGGAATATACTCTAAATTCTAAATGCAATTATTTTAGCAAAATTTTAAATTTATTCTTTTTTTTGGTTGAAGAAAATTTTATTCTTTTTAATAAATTTTATTAATTAGAACAAGAGAACAACAAATTGTTATACTAAAATGATATAAACTTAAAGAGTATCATAGACATTAAAAAAAAAAGATATTATAAACATTTGAGTTGTTAGTAGCCATTAAAATTTTTTCTATTCCTCGCAAGTGTTTGGTTTATTTGAAGATAAGTTCTTTTCATACTATATATTTAGAAGACATGTTTTAAATATGAGACTGAACAATTGCTGTGCTGTATGTAATTAATAATGATAATTCTTATTTTTTGGTTAAATTATATACCAACCATATGATTCACAGCTAAGTATGCATATGCATATTAGAATTTGATATACAAATTTTGGGTTTTCTAGAAAAGTTATTCATATTATTAATTTTATATGTGACCAACATGCCAGAGTTATACCAGCTTAATATATCTGGTTGGATATATAATAGTAAATCGTTAATAGAACTGTGTTTATGAGAAAATGTGTATCGAAATAAAAACAGACATAGGCAATAAAAACGGTATATAAATACTATACTTGAAATTTTATGGTGAAAATGTTTTTTTAATAGTGAAGAAACTTTTGGGAGATCGTGGGTCGAGTAGCAACATGAGGAGGCCATAACGTTGAAATTTGTAAACACATAATTAAAGCAATTCTAGTAAACAATACAAAAAAAAAAGCAAAACAAAACAATAGAATAATACTAAACATCACCTAAATATCCTTAAATTCTCATTATGTATTCAAAACGACGTCCCTCACTACCTATTTGGAAAAGTAGATCCGGTTCACCAAAATTTCGATTAATTCCAAACTTCTAATATATGATATAGTTGTAAACTTAAAACCAAACAAAATATAAATAATCGTGACGTATTGTTGATTAATTAAACAATTCAATAAAATTTGGTATAATTTTTTAAAACTTATGTGGACTAAGCTGATAGTTTCCAAAGTTTAAGGTTGTGTCTTTGCATGGAAAAGTTCAGTGACTACTTTGTGCAAGCTAAATATCCCTAGGACTTAGTATGCCATTCTCACTTTCATATTCAAATTGCATGAATAGTAATAATATATTATAAAGAGTGTAATGATTATAAGATCCAAAATAAATAAATCATATATGGATGGGTTTGGAATTGAAATAAAAAGGAGAGCCAAGAAGGAAGTTTGGTTGGGAGGAAACTAGGGTTTTGTGAAAGATGGAAGTTTGTAATTGTAATGTTTTATTTTTCGACAGCCTTTTAAGTTCACGCTTTGCCCTAAGAATCTTCTTGGTCTCCTCCGGGAACGGTGTTCAAATTTTAACCCTCTTTTTTTTTTTCTTCTTATCCTCAAAAACCAATTTATGTAGACAATCTTGAATATTTAATTTTGGGATATTTGCTGGGATATCAATCTATATTCAAAAAAAAAAATACTCCTAAGTAAGTATTTTCGGTATAACCTTTTTTCTGTCGTTTTTATCATTTAATAACTTAATATTAATTAAAATGAAAACAGTACCTGAAAATTAATTCATTAAGTACGTGACCCACTACATTTCTTTCATTATTTTCCACATTACAGTTATGTTAGTGAGTAGTGACGCTTTTTTAAATAAAGTATTGACTGTCAAGTTAGTTTACAAATCCTCAAAGTTACAAAAATCAAGAGGTCGATTCAAATGGAAGAAGAAGCATTTATGATAATTAATTTGATAATTTAAATATTCAAAATCAGAAGAAATGTGAGGATTACAAAACTTTTTTTTTTAAATCAAATCTATGTAATAAAAGTGAAAATAGTTAAAATGGTCGTGTGAAAATTCAGAAATATCAATAAAAGAAAGACTACCAAAAAAAAATCAAATCTAAGAAATAGTAAATACAGTTTTGATGTACTATGACCGCCTAATTAAAGTGCAGTATTAATACTAGTAGTATTTTTTATCTTGTACATTACATTTTCCAAAATGGTTTGGTTTCATTTGAAAAATGTATTTCAAAATTATTAAGAAAATAACCTATCAACCGAGAGCCGACCGTCAGTTTAAAAACACTTGATACAATCCAATTTAAAAGAGCTTTTAATGTACCAACTATTGTGTTTTTCCCCCATGTTTCAAGAATTTAAAGAACCTACGCTGACAAGAACGTACGCTGTTTATGCACAGGTTGACCGAAAAAGTATATATATTGATTATTTACAATCTCAATAATTCTCATCTATATAGTTAACCATTTGTTGGAGTTTAATTAACCATAATTGACATCGCATTCATACACTCATTGTCATTTGTCTCACATGTGTGGTCTGAATCCTGATTAATAAAAATTCAATTTGAAATCAATTATAAAAAAATCAAATCTAAATCATGAACACGTGCTAAACATAGGATATAACATAGTTTAATACTATCTGCTACATGTAAGTCCTAAATGCCCATGGGTTTCGTAACACTTGAGCTATTGGGCCAAATTTATGGTTGAGGCCCAGTAGTATTTTAGACTCACAATCAACTAATAATGTCTTCATAAGTTGACCAACTTATTTTGTCGATTGTTGAAATGTACATGAATTCAAATAAAAAATAATTAGTTATAATTAGTTCACATGTACATGACATGAAGAAACTTTTTAATGCTATGTCTATGTGGATTATTATGTCAAATGTTGAACTGTACGTGAACGGTGAACTAAAAGAATAACAAAAACCGAATAATAGATTATTTTTTTAATTATCAAACCAATTACAAAATTACTATACAAAATTACAAAATTTTCACACAATTTTATAAACTTTAACCTGTTTTTGAATTAAATAGTATTTGTATCTCAACATCTATTCAAATATAAGATTAATTTTTTTCTATAGTAGAAATATGTTTCAATATTATAACAAAATTTTAACTAGTCCTTATTGAAATAATATGTTTTCTTTACCAAAAAAAAAATTATGTTTTTGGATAATCAAATCGAAAGACCCACAAAGTCGCGTATAAAAGAATACAGATGAGGTATATCTATATGTCAGAATGTTACATTTTCGACGATATGTGCCTAGGTTCTAGAGTAATTGGATTGAAACTTTGTCATACATAGATTAAATATTACCGAAAGGATAAGTTCAAGAAGTGTTTCATCAAAATCTAGGGAGGCGCCTAACAAAACTCCAAAGATTCACACCTTCAAAAATCCGTCTGTTGATTGCCAGATCAATGTTCCAAGGACCACACATGGTTTCAGTCTTGGACCTTTTTTTTTGTGATGATAAAAATCTTGGCCGTTTTCTAATTATATTAATTGTAAAAACATAACGAGAATCCAGTATTAGTTGAATAATGACACTAAAAAAAAGATTATGCAGATAAATCACTCGCCATAAAAACGAATTACTTACCCATATAATTATATGATTTTTACGAAAAAAAATTGAATGAAACTATAAGGTGAGAAAAAAATTAATTACCAAATTAACTTACAAAACGAAAAACATTCCAAGTTTTTCATTTGTCATTTTGCCACCACATAATTAATTATAAGTATAACATTTGAATCAGCACTAATGTGCTTTCTTTTTGTTTGTGTGTCAAAATGTGCTCTGTTTAAGTAGAATACTCATTTATCAAATAGCCTCTTTTTATCAGTATCCAGGAGAAAATAAAAATAAACCAAAGATCCAAAACATCACGGATATTTTTCTTAAAAAATCATATATACGAGGTCATGAACCATCTCGGCATGTCCGTCAAGTTACTATAAAAGCCAGCTCGAACCCTCCATTAAAATTCTCATCCCAATTCACACACACCAAAATAAGCAGTAGTGTTTCTTTTGAAACCTCTTTTCTCTCTAAGCAAAAGAGAAATTAACACTAATGGCTTCAAGAACCACCGGCTCTTTAGCTCTTTTCTTGATTCTCAACCTCCTCTTCTGCACAACAATCTCCGCCTGCGGTAGCTGCGGTAGCCCTTCTCCCAAGCCAAAACCTAAACCCTCTTGCAAGCCAACACCTAAACCTAAGCCCAAGCCAACCCCAAGCCCTAGCCCAGCCACGGCCAAATGTCCTAGAGACGCCCTTAAGCTTGGAGTTTGCGCCAACGTGCTCAACGGCCTACTCAACATCACCCTTGGAAAGCCACCGGTCGAGCCATGTTGCACCCTCATCCAAGGACTCGCTGATGTTGAGGCCGCGGCATGTCTTTGCACCGCGCTCAAGGCTCAAATCCTCGGGATCAACCTTAACATCCCTGTCTCTCTCAGTCTGCTTCTCAATGTTTGTAGCAAAAAGGTTCCCCCTGGCTTCCAATGCTAATCAAGAACCTAATTATACAACACTCACTTTATGTCAATATATATATCTTCTTGTTTGGACAAACATGCAAGATGGTAAAATGTATACCATAGATTCCATATTATTGTCTATATGTCTCTCTTGTCCTTTGTGTGTCATTATAGTCTACGTATGTATGTGTGTGTATGATTGCTACGACTCTAAAACTTAATTTCACAGTTGTGTTCTTGTCCTCTTACAGAATTTTCATTGGGGTGTTCTTGTATTGGTTCTTATTAATCTGGTTCAATAAATAATGCGTTTAATTTATAATTTTTACGATGTTACAATCTTTTTTTATATATAATGGGTGGCGATCTTACCACCTTTATTCCGCATGGATCAAAGCTGATCTGATTTACGTCCAAGCTAAATACAAATGAGAAAATCATTTCAAAGTAAGATGAAGATGGATTTGATGTTGTAAACGGATATCAAAACTAATTATTCAAAGTAGAGGCAATTTGGCCACATATAACAGTTGTGAATTATTTGACCTGATGTGTTTTTGGTGTAAAAAGATTCTAGAGTGGTCGCTGGAAATTCGAGAACCTGCGATATTCGTTTTAAAAATAATAGGCAATTTTAGAGAACAGCCAGGCTTTTAAATTCCAAAATTCTTCGAAAAAAGCGAATCGACCCAGATATGGAACATGTCATGCATCAGGTTAAATCTTTACAAAAATGTGTCAATCTCTTCTCATTTTAGTGACTCTGATAAATAATAATCCAGTCACATATTTTTTAAAAAACTTTTTATTTTTATTAATACGCTATAAAAAATTTAGTAGGTAATATATTAAAATAATAAAAATAAAGTTAGATATTTCATTTAAAACATAAAACACATTAAAAAAATTTAAATATATAACAATATTTAATATGACAGAGGAAGTAATGGATATACATTCGAATAAACAAACTAAAAAAAGATGTATATATCGAAAGGATAAACACATAAGAAATAGATAAATGATCAATTTTATATAACAAAAAACAAGGGTTTAAGGTGTTTCCCTAGATATTTTTCTCAAATTAAATTTCCAGCTAAATGAATTTATTCGACAAAAAATATTATGAAAAACACCAATTTATGCAAGAAAAAAAATATTTTGGTCCACGAATACTAAATAAAATCTATAGTAAGACACTTGATAAAATGAACCTCTTATAAAATAAATGTGAGTTCTCATTCTGTAAATGTGCTAATTGCACCTCTGCCTCTGTATAAAACAAATGTTTTTAATCACAAAGAAAAACATATAAATTAAATTGGTGAAACCCCAATTAGTTTACTTATATATGAAATTATGAACCGATGTACGCCTTAGACCTTTTTGATCATAAGAATGGTAAATGTTTTTTTTTTTTTTGATAAATAACAGAGATCGCTTTGATTTAAAAGTTGACTTTTATTTTTATGACATACGCCTTCAATCTTTTCTTTTCTTTTGTATTATTAAGAACGGATTATGACATTATCGTTTTTTTCTATAGGTATATATCCTAATATCCACAGTCCACACATTGTAAGAATGATACTTCAATTCTAAAACAAATAATTGTGACTTTCATTCTATGTGCTAAAAAGGCGAGACTATGGTTTTGTTTTGTGCCACGATTGTGTTGCCTGTCATTTCCGGTTGGATGGTCCATAATGAACGATTGAAATTCAATGGATCTATATTCATTAGCCCGTGAACCATTTTTGTTTTTTCTTATTCAGTTTTTTTTTTCTTATCTTTTTTCTCTTACTCACCTTGGGTAAAGAAAATTTTCTTTTAATCATATTTTTATATATTATGTGTAAGATCATGGACATAGGTGAAACAATTAGAGTATCAAAAGCCCAAATATAATTTTTAATGGATTAAACACAATTTTTGGGCTTGATCCGTATCACTGGGGTGAGACTTATGATACGCAATATCGTTGACGTGGCGGCTTCTTATTGGTTCCGTAAACACGTTTTTTTTTAAAAACAGGAAAAAAAAAAATCTCATTCTTCTTTCCTCGCTAATCCTAGAAACGCGATGGAGAAAACGATTTCTTCTCCTCCGCCGATCTCCTGCCTCCACTCCCTCCGTTTCTTCTCCGGCTTCATCTCTTCGATGCGTAGGTGAAAGGTACACTCCAAAATTGCTGTAATTGTTAATTTATGTGTGTGTAAAATTGAATTGAATTGAGATTAGGAACAATTGAATTAAATAGAAACTGACCACTTTAATTAAATAGAGATTAGATAGATGTGGTTGAGAATGCAGTTGTCTTTAAATGAATCAATGAATACAAAAGAAGTAGATAGTGAATTTATTGTCATCTTTGTAACAATAGTTTCTCCGAAGTTTAATGTATTTGTGGCGTTGGTGATGAGATGGAGTGAATTTAAACAGAAAAAAAATTAAATGCAACTGAACTTAAACTTAAAGTTCAATAAAATGGTGATGAGACATTAGCCATCTAAATTAAAGTTATGTTGATGGCTAGTGTATCAGTGACTTGAATTAATATTGTGTTTGTTATTTATTGAGGCTTTTCCTTTATAATGACTCTATGAGAACTAAACAAACCACTTAAACTCTTCTAAAACACAAAATGACTTCCAACTTAAACTTTTCCTCCTCTCAGTCCTTTACCAATCTCTTGTTTAGCCAAGAAGATAACCCAACGCCTCTCAGTCCTTCACAGCCTCCTTTTTCTGAATCCCAAACACAGCCTTAGCTAGGGTGTCTAGAGTGAGATGGAGTGTTCCTGAAGAGAAGGCACTTGCAAGTGTCTGGCTCAACACATCCAAAGACTCTGTTGTGGGGAATGAGCAGAGATCAACTGCCTTTTGGGATAGGGTTGCAGCATATTATGCTGCATGTCCTGCTGTCTCTAAGCTCACCATCCGAGAGGCAAATACTTGTAAGCAGAAATGGCAAAAAATGAATGAGCTTGTCATGAAGTTTGCAGGCTGTTAGAGCATCCACATCGGAGACCCCTATACACGGGGTCTTCTTTTTTTTTTAATTTTTTTTTTAATTTTTTTATAAAAATTGATTTTTTTATTGTCGCAACGAATCACGTTGCAACACGTGGCAATTTTTTGGAAGACCCTGTATCTTAAGTGTCTTGCCCAAGACACTTTAAAGACGTGGAAAGACACAATATGGCAGGCCCCACATGGGAAGACACCCAAAAAGATGACTGATGGAGGTGGTCTTATGAGTTTGCAGGCTGTTATGGCAAATACATCAATACAAAATGGGTTATTACCTCACATATGGTATATATCCGAAGTGGGCAACATTCATCCAATCAATTACCCGCCCACAAGGACCGAAAGCATCATTATTTGCTAGTTGTCAAGAAGCAGTGAAAAAGATGTCGAGCGTGCTTTTGGAGTCTTGCAGGCTCGGTTTGCTATTATTCGAAACCCAGGTCTGTTTTGGGATAAAGAGCGAATGGGCAAGATAATGAGAGCATGTATCATTTTACACAATATGATTGTATAAGATGAACAAGACGAAGATACTCAGTTTGATTTATCTGATTTCGTAGAAGGCGAAGGAAGCGGGACTTCTCAAGTTGACAACTCTTTTTCTACAAAGACAGCTACAAATGTGAACAATTTGATGGCCAATCGAGCTCAAATACGTCATGAACAAACACATCGACAATTGAAAGAAGATTTGATTGAACATATTTGACAAAAATGGGGCCAAAGTAATTGACTACAAGCGACTAAATTATTTTTATCATCATGTTTTTTTCAGTTTTTTTTGAATTTTATGTTTTATTTTGCTTAAGTATATTCTACATTTTTTTATTATAATATTACCTTTTCTAATCCTATGTTTTAATATATTAATTTTTGATTTTGCAAATTTTTTTTTTTATAATACTTAAACCGGTTTCACCAATGCAAACATATTTAGTAGGAGTATCATAAAAAATCTCAAAACAATAAACAAACATTATAAATAATACTAAAAAAAGTCCTAATGATACTATATGAGTATCACCCATATACATGCTCTAAGGTACATATGACATATCGATATGCGGAATAGTAGAAGCTATGTGCAGTTCGGATTTGACTAGTAGTACACTTCGTAAATAATATTTTATCAGAAAAAAAAACACGTTGTAAATTATAACTTACCATGTACTGGACCAACTTGTAACAATTATATATGACTAAAGTTCAATTTTATCTCGTAAGTTCACAAATGTTTTTATACCTTTACACTTCTTTAATTTTTCTGTTCAAAATGGTTTATTTGATTTTTGATCGATTATTTTCTATATTATTATTTTATTCACCAAATAAATCTTAACATACTTATTGTTGATCTGTTGACAAAAAAGAAATTTATTGTGGATCTATTTTTTTACTTTGTGGATCTATTTATCAGCAAATAGATAATATTGTCCACCACACAGTAGAGACCTAGTAATGGTAGATAACAAAAAATTGTTAAGAAATTAAATAAGTAATGATAGACTTTTCATTCGTACAATGCAAAGACGACTAAGAGAACAAATGTCCTAATTACTATAGGAGTTTAGCTGCGTTTTATGAAAAAGACTGTAGGAATATAGCAGTTCTATTCTCGAAATCTTTTTCCGTACGTAACACATATAAACACACGTTTCCGTATCTGCATGCATGTCTCTATATATATAGACCAACTCCTATATATCTTGAGAAAGAGAGATCATAGAGTCAAATGGATAAACAGCGAGAAGCTGGAATAAGACAAAAATGAGAGATCATAGAGTCAAATGGATAAACAGCGAGAAGCTGGAATAAGACAAAAACCAAAGATTACAGAATACAAATTAGAGAAACCCCATGCAAAATCCTAAGCTTAATCATATATAAAAACAACGACAACACCGTAAAACAACCCTAGATAATCAACAAACCTGACCATCAAAAAGACAACATATTTAAGATTATGACAAAAGCCTCGATCGAAACCCTTGTTCGTACATTCGTTTAAATCAAGGGGGAGATTTTAAGATCAAGGGAGAGGAGGGCAGACAAAACCAGGAGGAGGATTGATCCCACAAGTGATAAGAGCTTGAAGTGCAAGAGGAATGAAGATGTTTAAGTTGAGAAGCTTAAGTCTTATGGTTGTACAAAGACAAACGGCTGCTTCTAACTCAAGTAACCCACCTAACACTGGACAACATACATTCTCCACTGGATTCCCAAGTCCTATATGGATCAATCCGCCTAAAACGTCTACACAAGCTCCAAGCTTCAATGCATTGATCGGACACGTTGGTTGTGCGCCGCCGCCACCACCTCCTCCTCCGGAAGGTGGACCACCCGGGTATGGTGGATAGCCGGAAGATGGTGGCGGTGTTGTGACCGGAGGTGGGTTAATGATTGGAGGAAGAAGACCCGGAGGAGTTGTGATCGGAGGCAGGATCCCCGGAGGAGTTGTTACTGGTGGAGGTTGAATTGGTGGGCTTATGATCGGAGGGAGAACTCCGGGAGGTCTTGTGATTGGTGGTGGCATCACCGTTGGTGGTGGATAGACGACCGGAGGAGGTCTAGTGATTGGCGGTGGCCTCACAATTGGTGGTGGGTAAACCACCGGAGGAGGTCTAACAAACGGCGGTGATTTCCCTCCTCCACCGTGATGTGGAGGTCCGCCACCTCCACCATGATGTGGCGGTCCACCACCTTTTCCGCCGTGGTTTGGGGGTTTACCATCACCTTTTCCACCATGATGTGGCGGTTTTCCACCTCCACCTCCACCACCGCCTCCGCCTCCGCCTCCGCCTCCGCCTCCACCTCCACCTCCACCTCCACCTCCACCTCCACCACCGCCTCCACCACCGCCTCCGCCGCCGTGATGTGGAGGTTTCGGAACAGGAGGGTTAGGGTGAGTGCAAGGAGTGCAAGCTTGGATAGTAGGGGGCAATGTGATGACCGTGAAGATCAAGAAAATGAAGAAGGAAGCCGAAACCGTCGAGCCCATTATTATTGTTAACTAGGGTTTCTTGGATTTTCAAGAATCAAACGTTTACTGCATTTCTTTTGGCAAATAGCATGTAAATATATAGGTGAAACTTAAGTGTGACCCGTGACTCGTATGGGGTGGAAACCACTATAATACACATAGCTATAGTGTTATAAGTGTAGTAGACTTGATTATTTGTTATGGTACGTACCAACATGTGTAGGGGAAGAAAGTGAAGAGAAAAAAAAAGTTCCAAACTTCGAGAAATTTTGGAGCATTTTATTGCGTTACAACTAAGAAATTTTGGAATAAATTTTAAAGATCTTTTGGATCGTTGTTGGTCCGATGCAAACTTCAAGGTCTAGCCCGTGACTAAAGTATTAAACATTATGATCACTGTCTCCGAATTAAAGAGTCCGTGAAATTTTTTGTTCTCTTATGTATTACAATTTTTTCTTTAAATGATTTTCAAGCTGAGGTTTTTGTTAAAAACTGAAAAGAAGACACAACAGAACAAACAGTGAAAGCTTCCGAACCAGGTAGAAGGTTTAGTTGTCCGCACATTCTAACTTACAAGGAACGAAAGCAAAAGAAATCAAACGAAAGAGCGGCAAAAACTATGTTGCATGAAGCATGAAGCATGAAGCATGAAGTGGATACGCGGAACATGAATATATATATATATATATATATATATATATATATATATGTTCAATGAAACACCAAAACTATGTTTAAAAAAAATGTTTGATACAATAAAAATTTAATACACAAATTTTATGACTCCAATTGAAAGGGAAAAAAAATCTCTGACTCCAAAACAATATATTAGTTATATTAATCAAGTTTAACTCGAAGAAAATTGCTTTGCTTATAATGTTGACTCTTTTAGTATTCTTCTCAGAGGTCTAGACTTTTAAATTTTGGACTACGTCTAGTTATTATAAAAAATGATTTATACATTTTTCAAATTAATTAGGTTTTACTAGGTTACTGAAATACTATAAAACAAAAACCTCGTTGCGTTTTCAAATTGGAATCAAACCTTTCCGTCGTATTTCCAAATTCAAATTTTTAGAAATTGTGTTTCCATCACGTTTTATTAAAACGAATATCGAAAACAAATCTCGAACCCCGTTTCATGCAACCCAAAGCAAAAAGTGTAAACAATGGACCTAAATTATTCTGGGCTTATAGATCAAGCACTTAATGATCCTAGATTAAACTCATAGATAAAGGCCCAATATTACATGATATCCGGATCATGCAAGTCATGTCGAAATTAGGTATAACAACTTTTGTTTTTGTTTTTGGCTGCATTAGGTTTAACATTTGAGTTTTCCAATCGAAACAGATAAAGATAGTTCGATCTCAATCACTTCTTGTACCATGTGTTATCGCATTGCCTTTGCATGCGTTCTCTGATACTCCATGAACGAAGATCTATCATCTATATCAATGATCGTTTATTCGTTGGGTTTAACTTCAAAACTCGCTGAATCGATCTCAAGCAAGATCAGCTTTGAGGACAAGGTAAATCCTGATTCCTTTCTGAATCTTTTTAGAAGTCATGAGTTCATAGATTCTCAAATCTCCAGTATCATTACGATTTATATTTATCCACGATTGCTTACAGAAAATGCTGAGAAATCACTTGGTCCTAAGCATCAGTTTCTGCACTCACTCAGATTGTTTCTTCAATTCCCAAAATCTTGTTTTAAGGGACGAAGAAGATTAGACTCGGCTTCAGCTGAACCACCGATGATAGCAACGATTAGACTCCGTATTATACCTAAGCTTCTCGTCAGTAAGTTTCTTAGCCATGGCTTTAGTCTTAGATCAAGAAAGCCCTTCATTACGTATTGTCCAACGTAACTACCAGTGATAGTTGAGCTCTGACCTGAAGCAAGAAGTGCGATTGCAAATAGCTTTGAGTTCCACTTCCCCACAACGCTCGAAACAGAACGTCGTGGGGAAAATGGAGATCAAAGCTATTCACAATCGCACTTCTTAGCTTCCGATCAGAGCTCAACTAAAACTGGAACTTACGCGGGACAATACGTAATGTAGCTCTTTCTTAGACTAGAGCCATGGCTGAGAAACTTCTAACGAGATGCTTAGCTATAATGAGTCCTCTCATTAGTGGTTTAGCTGGAGCCGGAAAGAGAGGTACAAAGCTATCAGCGGATACTATGACTTCGACAAAGGTGTTTTAAGTGAGAAAGAGAAGCAGATAAAAATTCCAAGCCTGAAAATTTATGCCTAACAGGTAATCCTAAAAGCAAATGGTTTGATCCAAAAAGTTGTAATTCAAGAAATATTCAAAGGAATCATAACAGATCTCAAAATCACCATTCTCATTTTGATCTCATTGATTCTTTTCATGTAAATTTTTGGATTCTCTGGTCATAAGTCTTGGATCAAACAAATTAGATAATAAATAATGTATATCTTATTAAAAAAGATAACCATTGAACATACATAACCCAAAAAAAAAACAAAAGCAAGAAGAGTCATAGATAGACTCAACAACAAAAACAAGACACAAAGTACATAATAAAGTAGCAAATAGTTTAACTTGCTAACGTTTTTGCTTCAAGTTTACTCATCAGCTTTCTCCATCGGAGCTTCGGCGGTTTCCACGGTGGCGGCTACTTCAGTGGGTTTCTCCTCCTCTGTTTCTGGCTTCTTCTCTTCCTCTACAACCACTGGAGTTTCCTCTGTTTTCTTTTCTTCTACTTCTTCCTCTTTCTTCGTCTCTACGACTTCCTCTGTTTTGCTCTCTTCCTCCACAACCGCCGGAGCTTCCTCTGTTTTAGTCTCCTCAACCACCGGTGTTTCAACTGGAGCTTCCTCTGTTTTCGTTTCCTCTGTTTCTTCCAAGATCAGGTCTTTAGTCGTAACTTCGACAGGCGTTTCAGATTCCGTTACCGGAGCTGGAGCAGACTCAGCAACGGGAAGAGCTTCTTCAGGCTCCACCGTCTTTGGTGGTGTCACCTCGATGTTCTCAGCTGGTACTGGAGTCACTTGTTCAACCTACAAAATCATTGTTTCAAAGCTCACCAATTCAAAACTGCGCGACGTTTTTGTTTGATTAAACGGCAAGTAGTCTGTTTTCGTTAACCTCATTTATTTACATGTGTAACCTTGAGCAGATATATAGGTGGATTTAGGCAACATAAAACATATAATTGGATGTTAATTTATCGGTTTTATATAGAGAATTGGATCGCTAATCAAAAATTTAGAATTACGAAAAAAATGGTTATAAATTTAAGAATATTTGCATACCTCGACGGTGGCCATTTGAATATGTGGAGAAGATGAAAAAAGATCTAAGAAATTAAGAGAAGAGAAAGTGTGTGTTGTGTGTGAGTTTGAGTGATGATGCTTTGATGAGTGAAGAGTTTGGTCGAGAAGATGGCTAATTTATAGAAGAAACAAACACTCTTTTATCAAATAAAAAAAATTTACTTGCGAGTCATTCTTTCAAGAGAAATTAAAACAGATTCACTTATTGAGCATAATTATTCCTTTGCAATAATAATTAATGAGTTGAAAAGAAGCTTTTGTTGTATATTTGTTTGATAAAGAAATATCATGTACAGTTGTGTTTGTATATATAAAAAAAAATACTATGTCCAGATCGTACATCACTTGAAATGAATTTCTCTTTTAAAATATTTCAGATTTAGATCTATTTTTTATTTTGTAAACAAGGAAATTGAATTATATCGTTTAGTAAAATCATTATAGATTGGAAATAAATTACAGTTAAAATTATGTTTTGAAATAAATTACAGTTAAATTACAGTTAAAATTACAGAAAATATATGACAAACGTGGTAAGATTAATAGGCTTTAAACTCAAAACAATTGTATAATAAATGGATTAGTTCATGTCCCTTATATACTACTCAAGATATTTTTCCATCTTCCAATGTAAGATATTTTTCAAACGAGATAAAAGCTCTCTAACCATTAATCTCAACATCATCCATTATACTCTCTCGAAATAATTCTTTTTTAGCTATCTCGATGGGATTAAATATTTTTTGGGGTCATCAATTAGTAAGGTGATCGAACCACTTTTTTTTTGGATTAATGGGTTAATGTGTGTTTGGATTCTATATCATATTAAGATTAATAAGTTTCCAACTCAAAAACAATTGGTAATAAATAAATTAGTTCATATTTCTTATATACTGCTCGATATTTCTTCTCATCTTTTAACGTTAATATTCTTCACAGGATACAATATATGGAATCATCTTTAATCTAACGTTCGATTGAACCGTGCGTTATAATTTTCTATGCCAAAAAAAATCAAAGATTTAAATCATAAAAATACAGAAAATCGCAATGCTAGATGTCGGGTTGGATACTGATCCATTCATAGGTGGTGTGGGAGATGATAATATATGTATCATGAAACAATATAATGACATGTATATGGAAAATATTATTACCATGATTTGTAATTTAATGGATTGACCTAACTTTATCGTTATGTCACATCCGAATTTAAATCCACGTATTACATATCGTAAGTTAATTTCAAAAAATCCCAAACAACAAAGGATTCAAGTTCTGAAAAACACTCGACTAAAGATATTATTTGAGAACTACATTTAACAAGGACGAATTTACATATATAGGATGAGGTAGAAGTATGTCTAATGCGATATAAACCCGTTTATATATATGCTCGTTGACTTGTAAAAATATAACATGAAGATTCAGTCATCTGCCAAGTTTAGGTGTAAATCATGTATTTACTCATGTTATGTGATTTAAGTTTGAAATACTAAACTAATGTGTTCTCCCTAAGTCTATCACAACATATAAGTTCGGTAATTCATCGATCTTAGAAGCACTCTTTTAACTGTCCGAGCCCAGAAAACCGTTATGCTACTCTTCAAGTTCAGTAATATATTTTTCATCAATTCTTCCCACTAAAATCATACCAATCTTGGATTGTATATGGCTAGATTTTAATGTTTAATAACTTAATTTCTTTTCTAAGAAAACTTGTTTTTAATAGTAATTGTAACCTTAAGCGTCAGAGAATTCTGACTTCAAGAGAACCCTATTTTCTTTCTTATTACTTTTATTATCAAATGTGTCACTTGGAGAAGTTGATCCCTCCAAAGACAATTTCGGTGAAAGAGGTGGTTGGAAAATTTTATTATCCATAGAAGATTAGGTGATCGTTATAAGGATGATACTGTTATTAAGAATGTTGGTGTAGATAAAAAGTGTTTTTAGATTGTTATATAGATCGTTTCAAATTTAGGATCTCATTTTTTTTTGTTTAAATTGAGATAGAATATGAGTAAAATACTATTTTAATTTCCCATAAAATAGATGATAAAAGTATATATAATAGTAACAAATAATAAAATTACCCGATATATCATAATAAAGGGATGCTCATTGTAGACTCTAGTATTTGGATTTTTGTGTTTGCTTAACATTGTACAAAGTAAATTATTTACTGATTCAGATAAGATATCACATGGAATGTAAAATCACAAAACTAGCGAATAGTACATGTATCTTTCTATCCGGTAAAAACATGTGAATTGACCTCAATGTATTCATAATTCTGCATATAACTATGATCACAACAGTGAGATATCTGATTTACAGATTTATTTATATGGTTTTCTTAATAAGGTAAAACATGGAATCGTTTACTAAAATCTGAATTTGGGTTGAATCTTTTGGATATATGCACTTTTGGATATATGCACTTTGAATCTTTTGGCAGTGAATTTAAAAATTATATGTTCTCTAGCTGCCATTTCTGATTTATTGAAAAACCATTCACAATTCTATTTTTTTATTTCCATAAATTTCACTTGTCAATCGTTTACTTTTCTGATGAACTTTTAATGTCACAAGGTTTTTGTTCATTTAAATAATAGTATATTCGACGCATTATTGTACAATTTTAATTATTATTTTTTTCTTTATTTAACCGATATCCTGATTTTTGTATTTTCTTCTAGCTTTCTATTTTTTTACCCAACATTTATTTTGCGTTATTGCCAGCTTCTGCTTTTTACTTATTTTTCTGTTTGTAATCTTTTTGTGTTAAATCTACGTGGACTGTTCGACGACAAGTATAGGCCGGTGGGTAGGACCCAACAAAGTCAGAAACATGGGTCCCAAGGCTAGACAAATAATGACGTGGCGACAAGTTACTTCGACTGATTCCATTGTGATGTCTCGTGTATGCCAGGTAGGATTCCACTTGAAGTAGACCCACTTACCTGCTGGTCAGATTTGCCACGTCAGATCAAATCCTTTCCGCAGCTTCGTCTTTCGTGTGGATCTCTCCAAAGTCTATTTGAGTAACACTTTTGATCTCTCACTATGGTCTCTTAAAAAACTTGTAAAAGGATGTTCAAACATGAAAAACATAAAATTTTCTTCATCTTAGGTGGAAAATTCTCAATAGTTGTTCCTTTTTATAAAACTTATGTATACCGAAAACTATCCAAAACATACAAAAAATAGAAAATATTTTAAACTATTGAATTTGTAATGCCTGTCGTGTCTGTGAGCACATCACGGCTTTTAGGTCCACACCCTCCAGGTCTGTGGCCCACGTCCCTCTAGGTCCGTGGACCCCATCCAATTGGTCATTAATTTTCGAGTCCTATAAACATTACTATCCCTAAAAATCACAACATGATCATTTCGTCTTTGGCCTCACTCACTGATCGACAACCACTTTCCAGGTGGGTCCCTTTCTAGTCTTCTCAATTTAACTCAGAGTTCTGAATAGAGAAGTGACGGAAAAGATAAATGCACTTTGGTGATATAGATAGCCAAATCAAATCTCTTAACCTCTTCTCAGAAACTGGGATGTTACAGAATTTCTTTTGAAAAAATTTTATAAGTTTTAGAAAACTTTTGTAATATTTTTAGAACTTTTTTCTTAAAATTTAAAACTCATTTAACATAGTTTTTCTTTTACTTATAAAAGTTTCCAAAATTAATGAGATATGCAAAATTTTCAGCAAAGTTTTCTAAGTTAATTTTCATCAGAACGCGACGTGTTCATAGCATTTTCTTCAAAAAAAAAATTTTGAACTATCTATTAATGTATAACTGGAAAATGCTATTTTACAAAATTAAGCAGTTAAAGGAAGATATGGGACCTATTTCCCGGTAGAACAAAAAACCTAGTCAAATCTTAATCAAAATGATACTTAAAACAGGGCAATAACAAAAAATATACTTAAATATACATTATAGTTTTCTAACATGTTACAAATTGAAAACGACTCTTACACTAAAACGGACGGATTATATTGTATGCGTCCATTGGAAATTGGAGTGTCAATTTATTAAACTTCTTTATCAAACTTCTGTCGCTTTTATTGAATTTGTAACGAAATTGTTGAAATAAATAATTTATCAATCTTCTATCGCTTATCTTTAACCCAAAAAAAACAATCTTCCATCGCTTTTATTGAATTTGTACTCAAATTGTTAATTTTTATTTCAGCAGATGGGTATGGACACGTAATGTCCATCTGTAAAGGTAGGCCAGCGGAAAAGCTGATTAAAGAAAAAGAGTTGGACGGCTAAGATGACCCCATAATGTGGATCCTACTAATTTATTTTCCTTAAAATGGAGTAAAAGATCAATAATTTCATTAAGGAAATCATTAGAGTTTCAGAATACTTGAATAAGTACTAATAACAGGAGAAAAGACTCATATCGGATTTAAAGAATTATAGGAACTAAAATTTGTAAACTCGCTGTTTATCTCAAAAAACAAACCATAATGGCATAAACTATCCTTTTCAGTTATTTTTCACTATATAAGGTATATACGTTACTAGATCTATTTATTTCTCATAGTTGATAAGTTTTATGTTTATCTCAAAAATGTTTATGACAAATTACATGTACATTGACGACAAAAAATAAATTACATGTACATAAAGTCATAAACTAAAGTTTTAGTATCAGACCGTTTTTTTTTGTATAAGCCGAAGTCATGTATCAATTATTATTGAACTTATCTTTCGTCACGACAACAATAAAAAAATTATTAGTTATATTCTCAAATCACTAAATTTAGTAAATAACTTGATACACTTGTCTTTGATTTGCTTAGAAATAAATATACGTATGTATCATATTATATCAATATAATATTATCAGTAAATTTAACTTAGATATGTACACGACACATACTCATACACTTTAACTTTAAATTATAATATTTCTTTCAGATCTACAAAGAAAGGTTCGAAATAATTCGCTTTTCGCATCGGAATTATGTTAGATGACCCCATGCGGGCATGCCTAGAACATGTGTAATCCTAAAGTCGGACAATCTTAAGTCTAATTGTCTCCTAATAGCTGTGTTAATTCTTAGAAGCACCAATTCAGATAACGGTCACATATGTGCCACATGTTAAGATCGATTCATCCCATAAATATAGTTCCTATTGGCCTCTTCGTTCGTCACCAAATAGTTGGCCACCACCGCTAAACCAAGGATCGAATCTAGTTTTTAGTTTTATTTTTATCTTCTGATCTAATAAGAATCTACTTCAAAACTATAAAACTAGCTAAGCTATTTTGATATATGGTTTAAGAAATAAATTGAAAGAATTATGGTTGAGTGAAACAAACGGTGTGTGTGATCGATGAGGTTAATGTGGAATTAATAGTGTAATTACAATATTGACTGGTAAATTAGATGAAAAAATCACTTCAACCAGAACTATTAATCGAACGATAAAGTGGATGTTTAGGATACAATTATTTAAATCAATGTATTTTTTCTTTAAAAATTTTAAATGATTGCAATATTGTCGGTGAATATCCTATTTTGGGATGATGTGTCACCTGCCAATAGACATATTTACCAATCTTTATTTGTGACAATATTTTAACACATCTTCGATATATTTTGGAAAATATTTCTAGACATCTTCCAGAGTTCAACCTTTATTTGTGACAAAAACTAAAGCCAAAAAAAATTCTTTTAATTTAGTTGCTTATAATATGTACCATAATTAAATTACTAAAAACACAATAGTTGACGATTTTAATGTCTTTTTTTTTTGAGAGATAACGATTTTTAATGTTCATACGTATATTTGAAACAATTTAAAACATGAGCTTTGATGTTCTCTTTTTCATATATATATATATATATATATACATATATATATAACCGGGAAATCCTGGACAAAAATTTTACTAATCAATTATGCATATGAAAAATTAGGTATGCTTGCAATTAAAAATATTATAATGGCCAACCATGATTAAAATTGCAGAGGTATAACTAGAACTTTAGTCTCTAATTCTAAAATAACTGTTTTGATCATTAGATTGCGGTGAACTCGATATTATCTTGTTATTGTCTTGATCTTTTAGAAATTTTCTTGTCCTTGATAAAAACTACTATATATAATAATTTTCAGAAATTACATAAGAACCAGAAATACCATTTTTTAGAAATTACATAAGAGGATAAATCCTTCTGGAAAGAGAGCTCTACTTTTCGGAGTTGTCATTCATTAATTCCTTTTCTAAAGCAAGATCCTTTTTTTTTTTGCTTCACTCACATCAAATTTGGCAACTAAAATGGTCCCTATTGAAAAATATTTCATTAAATCAATATCTATAACTTTACAATACATTCATTGATCAGATCGATACACATGCATGCACATGCACAAATGTTGATGATATGATTTTGAATTCTTACGTTCTAGAGCAACGAACTGTAGGACAAGGCTTTCTCCGGATTTTCAAAAAATTCAAGAACTATATATATATATATATTCAATATAAATGTCTCTTTTTGATATTTGCACACAAGTTGAAAAACTAATTAATTATATACCATTATGCATGCCCCTATAAAATATGGGAATGTTGACATTCTCTTCAATTTTATTAATTTTGACTATGGTTAAAATTAGTATTTGTGGCAAAAAAAAGTTGCATTTAAGTTTTAACACTTACTTTGAAACAAGTAGAGTTATTACCTATTGAAAGAAAAAAAGAAGACTAAACATATACATTTCCAGCACCCAAAAAACTAAGACAGGGGACAATAATGATTCTACGTTGTGAGTAGATTATGAACAAATTTCACAAAATAAACATAACTTTTACAAAAGATTCTGAAGTATAATTTTGTCAAAAGTTTTGTTTTCCTTAACTAACATTATAGTGGTCTAATAATTAAAACATTATCTTTAAATTTGGGAGATTGGGATTAAATTTTGTCACTATAATTTTAGTCATGGTTATCACTGTAAACGCTTTAGAAACAAAAGTATCTGAATTTTTCAGATGTTTCGAAAATTAGAATGAACTACTAGTTTCAAACTAGAAAATTCCAGTTTCCAAATTGAATCGAGGTGGAATTTGGTTTCGATAATTGGTAACTGTGTATGCCACTATCTATTGAAATTAATATTTTCAATCACATTGTTAGGAAACTGCAAACCTTACAAGGCCACACTACTGGGCTAAGAAAAGTGATAATATAGCCCACTAATACGAATACATTCTTACGAGCCTTCTTGTAAACAGCCCTCTTTAATTCTTTATAGTCTCCGATAAACTCAAATCAAATTTCCTCTACTTAACATACATTGGATCGTCCTCTAGACGTGTATCCATACAATCACATATACGTGCATTGTAGAATTCTTATATTTAGAAAATTTTGATTTGAGAGTGAGATTTACAAGATAATAGGATCACCACATGACCATTTCTTCAAGCTCCAAATATAAACATTCCTCAACTAAAAAACACACCAAAACTCTCTTTCTCTCTCTCTCTTTCTTGTATAGCCATCATAGCATTTTGATCGAATCCAACGGTTGACATTGTCTAAGATCTTATTAGATCAAACAAAGAGCTTCTGTTTTTGTTTTTGTTTGTTTTGTTTTGGCTGGAGGAAACAAATTAAGATGGGTTTGGAAGACGAGGAGAACAAAGGAGAAGCTTCAGGCGAGACATCAGAGAAAGAAATTGGATTAAGCAGAAAGAACAGTGAGAGCTCTTTGTCTGCGGCAGAGGATGATGAAGAAGATGAAGACAAGAAGCTTGAACTCGGTCCCATGATCGCTCTCAAAGAACAACTCGAGAAAGACAAGGTAATCTGAAACTATTGCAAATTATAGATTATATAAAATTTCAGTAATATATTCTTTGCATAGTAATGTATAATTTTGGTAAATTTTGATATTTTTAATTGATGTTAGACGTCAAGAATCACAATCTGATTTTTCTTAGCCCAACGGGAAAAATTATAAGGGTTTCTCTAATCGATTTTTTTTTTAATATATCATAATTTCGACTAAAATTTGATAGGATGATGAAAGCTTGAGGAGATGGAAGGAACAACTTCTTGGGGTCGTAGATTTGGAGGATGTCGGAGGTAAACCAAATTCAGAACCCGGTTTACATTCTATGGTTTTATACTTTAATGCTATGGTTTTAGAATATCGATTAAGACTCAATTGTGGTTAGCTCTAATGATAAAAAGAGAAGATCATGACGTCCTCGCTAGTTCTGATTCGAGTGAGGTATTATGCATGTTAATTAAATGACATTTTGGCTTACCTTAGTCTCGGTCAAAAGAAAACAAAATCCGTAACAATCTAACCATGTTTTCGATGGCAAAACTTACTCCATCTGTTTTACAAAGAGTGTCGCTTTAAAGTTTTATTTTTGTTTCATAAAAAGTGTAAGAAAAATTTACGTACTTTTTTCCGCGTAGAAATTGGTGGAATAACTATCTTTATGAAACAGAAGAAGTAAAGTATTATCTAACATACAATTAATTAACAAATGAAATGCAGAAACACCGGATCCGGTAGTAAAGATACTAGATCTTACAATTAGATCACCGGACAGAGAGGAAATGGTATTGATGATACCTGATGATGGGTTGCCGAATCCAAAAGGCCCTTGGTTTACCATAAAAGAAGGTTCTAAGTACACACTTGTCTTCAACTTCCGTGTCACAAACAATATTGTCTCGGGACTTCGCTATAACAATACCGTTTGGAAAACCGGTGTTAAGGGTATTTAAAAAAAAAATATTCACTTGTTTCTTCATTGTTATTAGGAATGTTTTCGAATGTTATCTTATTGATGTTCGGTATTTCACTTTTGGAGCAGTGGATAGTACGAAAGCAATGCTTGGGACGTTTAGTCCTCAAGCTGAGCCTTACCAACATGTAATGCCTGAAGAAATGACGCCATCTGGTATGTTTGCTAGAGGAACCTTTTCCGCAAGAACTAAGGTATATCATGACGAAATAATTCCGGAAAATAATCAAGTTTTTATTATTAAAAAAATTCGTTATTATTCACTAAACTTGATGAGTTTGAGGCTATCTTGTTATATATTTCAGTTCGTTGATGACGATAATAAATGCTACTTGGAGATCAACTACACTTTCGACATCCGCAAGCACTGGCAATGATCCACCGAATTAAACATTCTCTTGAGTCTAAACCTATATAAACCAAAACTCTTTTGATAATACATCTTTTTTATATATTCTTATATTCGATTTTGCAGACTAGAATATTTGTTTAGTTTATTATTAAATGAGCATGAATAAAAGATACAGTTTGAGTATTTATGGAATTTTCTCTTCACATTTCGCCTGATCTATCTTGTATTTTGTTTTTTTTGGACGCTATTATTTTAAATATAGGTAGAATAACGGTTCAGTTTGTGGTTTGCTAATCGCTATGACGTTATCCTTTTCTTTTTTGTGTCATATTTTCCGGTTTAAAGCTACAGTTAAGAGTCTTTTTAACATTAACGGTTTGGTTTTATAGTGCAAAGAGTTTTTAGGCTAAGTCGTTCATAGTGTGTGTTGATTTTGGCCTATGTGTATAGTATGTGTATGGTATGTAAAGAAAAATAAAAGGTTTACGCCATATCCGGTCCATCGATAAGAGTTGGTGTAATTTATGTGTGGTTGTCTATATCTTTAGCTGAAGTTCTTTGGTCCAAGACTCACAGATAAAAATTGAAGAGTCATTTTTGTCTCAATTAGAAAAGATCATTAACAGTTCCCCATATAGTTCCCAAGGTTTCAATTCTTTTGACAATGTTATAAAACTTCTAAAGAGAAAAGAGGCTTTTGGGAAATGAATGTATATTTATACTGAACATTGTCAAAGAAAATACATATACGATATAAGAGAATAATTGAAACTATATACTCCATTCTCTCTGTTTAATTAAGAAATTAAAGAACAAAATATTCATCGGGAAAAAAGAATAACTCGAATGTCTCTTTATCAACCAAAACACACAAATAGGTATACGAAGCCAAAAGAATATTGATCAATGTGACTAGTGCCCACGTTAAACACTAGTTAATGCATGGTTTAAAAACTTAGTAGTATGGGATTGATGGTGGAGGAGGAGACGCATAAGAGACACCATGGATCGGCGGAAGAGGTGTGTCCTCGTAGGTTGGAGGCGGCGGAGAAGGTGGTGGTGGTATTTGGTAGTGATGGTCGTTACTTGGACTGTCGTTGCATCCCTTTGGTGGTGGTGATTGATACTCAGGTGGTGGTGGAGAGTGGTTTGGAGTTGCTGGTGGATGGTATTGAACTGGTGGTGGTGGTGGAGGAGGACTTTGTGTTACCGGGGGATAGTAAACCGGTGGTGGTGGATAGTAGACTGGTGGTGGTGGTGGAGGGCTTTGTGTTACCGGTGGATAATAGACCGGTGGTGGTGGTGGAGGGCTTTGTGTTACCGGTGGATAGTAGACTGGTGGTGGCGGTGGAGGGCTTTGTGTCACCGGCGGATAGTAGACTGGTGGTGGTGGTGGAGGACTTTGTGTAACCGGCGGATAGTAGACCGGTGGTGGTGGTGGAGGACTTTGTGCTACCGGCGGATAGTAGACCGGTGGTGGTGGTGGAGGACTTTGTGCTACAGGCGGATAGTAGACCGGTGGTGGTGGCGGACTTTGGTTAACAGGTGTATAGTAAACCGGTGGAGGAGATTCTGTAACCGGTGTATAGTAAACCGGTGGCGGAGGACTTGTTACTGGTGGGTAGTATACCGGTGATGGTGGTGGTGGAGATTGAACGGCATAATAAGTAGGCGGTGGCGGAGAAGACATGTGTTGGTAGTAAGGTGGTGAAGGTGATGGATAGTGTTCACTTGGGGAAGGAGTTTGCTCATATTCCGGAGGTGGTGGTGGTGGCGATGTGGGTGGACATGATTCTACGGGCGGAGGCGGTGGAGGAGAAGAGTAGATGTATGGTGGAGGAGGAGATGGGGGTGGCGGTGATGATGGTGGTGGTGGAGGGTATGCTCTAACGGTAGGCGACATTCCGGAAAAAGGAGGTGGAGGAGGAGAAGGCTCATACTTTGGCGGTGGCGGAGGAGGAGAATACACCTTAACGGACGGCGACATTTTAGAAGAAGGCGGTGGCGGAGGAGGATACGCCTTGACGGAAGGAGTCATTTTAGAAGAAGGCGGTGGTGGAGTTGCTCTAAAAGTAGGAGACATCTTAGAAGAAGGCGGAGGCGGAGTTGCTCTAAAAGTAGGAGACATCTTAAAAGACGGTGGCGGAGGAGAGTTAAAGTTACTACATCCAAATTTACTACAATCAACAGGACGTGAAGCTGAAGAAGAACATTCTTTAGACGATCTTTGACGTTCTTTACCATCAATACAATTCATCGATCCATTAACCGCCACATCATCACCGGAAAGAGCTGCACATCTCGGAGCATCACCGGTGAAGAAGTTGGAAGAGTAAGTGAAGTTCTCAAGATTAGAGAGTTGACAAATACTACTTGGAATAACTCCTGTGAACATATTGTTCCCAACATTAAGCTGTTCCAAGCTCCTCATGTTACCAATACTTGATGGTAACGGACCGCTTAAACGGTTGAAACTAACGTCAAAAACCGTTACATTCTTGAGATTTCCGATCTGCGGTGGTAAACAACCAGTTAAGTTATCGTTAGAGAGGATAATCTCGTTAAGAGTCTTCCCCATTAAACCAATACTTCCTGGTATACAACCACCAAGATCATTATCCGCAAGAACCAAAGCCGAAACCGGAGAGTTTCCCATATTTTCCAGTATACCAAACCGAAACCGGTTATGGTTCAAGAATATAGCATCAAGCTCTTTATCAAAGAGCTTAGATGGGATAACACCTTCAAACTCGTTGTAACGAAGATCCAAGAACTTGAGAGAAGGCAAATCCAAGACAACTTTAGGGAACTTTCCAACGAAACGGTTGTTACTTAAATCAAGCTCGAAGAGAAGCTTCATGTTTTTAAACGTGATTGGTACTTCACCGCAGAAACGGTTTGAGTTGAGATGGAAGAGAGCAAGATCAGTGAGAAGACCAAGCTCGGGAGGTAAATAACCAGCCATGTCCGCATGGTTAAGGTCAATACCTGCAACAACTCGAGTTTTCGGACGAGAAAGAGAAGGAGCACAATAGATACCATTGTAAGAACAAACATCTGAGCCATTCCAATTAGCTGTGAAGTTAAAAGGATCAGAGAAAATAGCTTGTTTCCATGATTGAAGTGAAATGTAAGCTTGACGAAGACTCGGGTTTTCGAACTTGAGACTCGGGTCGATTTTGATACCATCAACGCTTGTTTTACCGTCTTCATCGTCGTCTTCAGCAGCTCTAATATGTAAGAAACAAGCTGAGAACAAGAGCAAGAGAAAGAAGAAGAAACGAAGAGAAGAAGAAGGTGGTAACAACATTTTTCTTTGTTTTCAAAGTTTATGAAAAAATTGAAATTTTTTTTAGACGTTTTTGTTGGGAGAAAATATATTTTTAGCACATGGGACAAGAGATCCTACCTCACTAATTGTGACATCTAAGATCTCCATGTGCTTCTTTATAAAAAATAACAGTCAGAAGTTGTATTAATTTTTTCTTATAAAACTATATATTAAGTTTTGTTTTTTTAACTAATATGACATATTGGCACGTCGAGGAGAAGACAAAAGACTTGAACCTTTAATTTACGCGGCGAGAGACTGGAGGCACCGTCACCGACTTTAACACTATATATAAACTTGGATACATGTCCCTAAAAATTCTCTGAAGCCGTCACTGACCTATAAAACGCGTTTATCGATAATTCAAATTATATGGTTTTAATATAAACTTAAAAGGACGTTGAATGTACATCTGTAAGTTATAACTTGGATGCATGTCTGTCATAATATAAATATACAAACATATCTTCACATTATAATTGATCATACTTTTTATTTTTTTTTAACGAATATAACTGTTTGATCTCACCTGTTGTAAAGCTTTCCTCTGTTTTTAGCTGCAAATGAAAGCTGTATGATTCTCGGGTGATTGGTTGCAAATTTTAAAGATTTTAGAAAATTTTTAAGTCTCCAAAGTTATTTTTTAACCAATCAGACTTTAAATATTTTTTTTTTTTAAAGTTTTAAAAGTCCAACTGCACTTTTCAAAGTCTTTTTTAAAGTTTGTAGCGTAAATTTTAAAAATCTTAAAAATGAGACTTGGCTCTAGAAAAACTAAAGTAAATCATTTCTTTTTGTTTTGTTAATTAAGCAAAACAATTCAAATTCAAAATAAATAAATGATTAACATATCATTAATTAATAATAATACATCCAATTCTTTTAATTCTTTTGAGTTACATTTGTAAATTAACATAACAATCCATAATAATAAATAATACAGCCAATTCTTTCAATAAAATTACAATTAAAACAAAATAAATAATAAATTTTATAATTAACTACATCATGTATGTAACAATTGTTTAAATAAGGTTTTTTGTTTTGTTAATTAATTAAATTTATGCCGAAGATCTGATAAAAAAAATCACACATACAAAGAATAAACAAAAAATCATACATAAAAACAATTTATTATTTACTATTGAAAATAATTTATTATTTATTATTTAAAAAGATTTAAAGTCACAGTTTCTACAACTTTTGTTATCGAGCAAATTTTTATATAGTAACAGCTTCTAAAGCCAAAGTCTCTACAATCAAAGTTTCTACAGCCAAAAGCCTACAGCGAAAGCCTAAAGTAACAATGCTAACCAATCGGCCCCATAATCTCTTTGCATTGTAATAAACACTAAAAAAGAGAAGATGAAGAGGACAAAATATATAAGAAACACCAACCATGAAAATATTAAATTTTAGAGAGAAATCCATGTGAAGCTTCTTGATACAATGTGCATTGTGAAGATTAACAAGAAAATATTTGACAACTAAAACACTCCAAAAGATTTGAATTAAAAAAAGGTTGAAACAACAAAGCAAACTCTTTATCAAAAAAAAAAAACAAAGCATATCAAGTTAAATTATTTCCTCGGAAGGCCCACACTTGAATATTTTTATTTTATTTTTTAAATCAAAGGATGATTCGGATTTTTAACACTCGACTAATATTTTCAGAGTAACTGTAGCCGTCGAGTAGTCCACTTATCGAATTTTTTAATAGAACTAAAACATGATAATATTTCGATTGACCAAATAGAAGTAGTTTAGATAATTATGCGTTTGAGAGAAATCGATCTCTGACCTAGACCAACATGACAACTCTTTAAGTGAGGAGAATCAATAACTTGAATATTTTTAGCTATAGTGCACTAACAATTTTGTAAAATGTGTCGGAAAACTACAACAAAACTATTAAAAATGGTTTTAAACTTTATATGCATTACTAATATGTTAAGCTAACACAGAATTATATATGACGAAACACAGTAATCTTGAAACAAAAAGATTTCAATGGTAATATGGAGATCAAACTATCGTTCCATTAAAACCCTTACACTACATCATCAAGCGCAAAAGAAAGCTAATATGTTAACAATCATACCAAAACACACAAGATTTGGTAGTCAAATTGGTCTTTCACTCTACTCAAAACTCTTTCTTGGTAACTTGATTGAATCGAGATAAAAGAATGTTTAATAAGAAAACTTGAGAACTAATCACGAACCTTTTACTAACATACCTATACTTAATCTGTTAATCATGGAAGTGGAAGGAAAAGATCATATTCAAATTCCATTTATAGTTATCACAACATTCGAGAAAAAAAACTTTACATATATATATATATATACTTATTTATGTGTGTCAACTAGTCGATTAGATTTTTACGTACGCCAATTTTTTTTGTTTTATTTATTGTGGACATGTTAACCAATTAACAATAAGTGTTGAATTTCAAAATAACAATACAAGTTACTTAACATTTATTTAATTAGAGAAAAAGTGTATCGCTGTACTATAATGTAATGTGCTTTATTTGTAAGTGAAAATCTAAAAAACTTGAATAACGCAATGAGCTTACAGGGATGAAACTTTGATTACTTGATAAAAATGTTAGTATATTTTTATTTATATTTTATTTTATAAATTTGAAAGTGTTTAAATTTAGTTTGAAATGTGGTAAATTATTACTTATGAGTTTTATGGCATGTGAACAAATTATTTATCAGTTTTTTTGTTTTGTTTTATACTGATTATGGTTTGTTAAAAGACATTTAATACTAAGTAAGATATGATTTGATATTATATTATTTACATATTGTTTTTGATATAAATTTTTTAGCTCTTTCCCATTGACATGTAATGCGTAGAGTTAAAATTTGTTTTTCTTGTAATATTTAGTTAAATTGTATTGCAAGATTAAATGCGTGAAGTTCAATCGTTTTTAACAAAAAAAAGTTACCATATTAATTCCTTTTTAATGTATAGATAATTATTTCGAGTTCAAATATTATTGGTAAATTTAAATTTCCTAATTTAATAAAATAGAAAAGCTAAGAAAAATTTAAGAAAATTCAAACAAAAAAATCTGAATTTTTGTGTGTAATGATCATTTTGATGTTTAGTAATGGGAACGTGTGCCGTTTTGACTCGTTAGATCCTTTCAAACTTTCTTCGATTTCTCTTGATAAACGGCACCACGTTTAATAGATTAGAGCGATTACTCATATTCCCAACGGTTCAGTAGATTTCTTTCATTTCTTCCTCTTCCGTCGCCAAAAAAGGTTTTAGCGAGTGTGAGACAAATCAACGGCGCTTCGTTCGCATCTCCGCCATGGAATCACAGAAGAAAATCTCCGAAAATCTAAGAACAAGAAGAGAAGACTCACATCCAATTCCGGTCGATCTCATTCCAGAGATACTCAAAGCATCAACTGTTGAAACCCTAGCGAGGTTCCTTAGCGTTTCGAAAGAATACAAATCCATTATTCGTAACCAAGACTTCATGAAATCGTACTTGATCAAGTCACTAAATCGTCCGCAAAGTCTCATCTTCACATTCAAAGGCGAATCTTCTCTGAAGCATTTCTTCTTTTCAGCAAGTCACCCTCATCAAAATCAAGGTGAATCATCATCATCATCATCATCTTCTTCTGTAGCAACTTATCATATGAAATGTCATTCTCAGCCATACACAACAGTTGCTCCATCTGTTCATGGTTTGATTTGCTATGGACCTCCTTCGAAACTCAAGTTATATAACCCTAGCACTAGAAAAACCATTACTTTACCCAAGATTGATTCTCAGAGGATAGATATGCATCACTACTTAGGATATGATCCCGTCGATGGTGATTATAAAGTTTTGTGTATGGTGAAAGATAGCATTAATGTTGGTTTAGCTCAGGAACTTCGTGTTTTGACATTAGGAAATGGGAATTCGTGGAGGATGGTAGAAGATTTTCCTCCTCATTATCTTCAGTCTCCTAATTCTCCTGATATATGTATCGATGGTGTTTTGTATTATTTAGCGTTGCTCGATACAGATAAGAGTCATGCTACAGTCATCAGTTTTGATGTAAGGTCTGAAAAACTTGATCTCATAAAAGGACTAGAGCTAGACCATGCCTGTTGTGAACCAAAGCTGACAAACTACGAGGGAAAGGTTGCAGTTCTGGTTTCTAAAGATTCTTATAAAGGTAGATTTAGTTTGTGGGTTCTTGAAGATGCTGCGAAGCATGAATGGTCGAAGAAGTTTTATGTTTTGCTTAAGATAAATGGCAAGACTTACTATTGTTTCCATCCCTTTTGTGCCACTAATGCAGGTGAGATTGTTTTGGCACGAGAAATTGGGCGTGCGAGACCATTTTATGTTCTCTATTATCATCCAAAGAAAAATAGTATGAGAAGAGTTTATGTAGAAGGAATCTCAGAACTAACGGAACCATTTTGGGACAAAGATTTGCAGCACAACCCAATCTCGGTCTTCTCTGGTCATATTGACAATCTCTTGTTTCTCTAAGAGTGTTTGTTCTCACCTCCAATGAAATGTTTGTTCTGTTGTTGTAATTGTGTTTCATCAAGTTACCAATTGGGAGGCTTCATGATATTTTGTCGTTTTTGGTGACAGTTTGTTGTATGTTTAGATAAATATAAAAAGGTAATTTACAGGTAAGGCCCTGCGTATTCCCATGTGCCCAGCAATTTTAAGATCATTTGGCTTCTTCTCTTTTTATTTTCCATAAATAAATATAAAAGCTACAAAAATCAAACCAATATAATTGGGGATATCCAAATATTGGTCACTCATTTAATTCTCAAAAACAAAACAAAACAAACTAAAAAAAATACCAAAAATATCTAATACATAAATATATTATGTTTTAATATTATTTGTCTAAATTGGAAAAATGACAACGGACCTTATTTAATTAGATCTCATGTCGGCGGTGGGAAAATGTTTTAGGATTGACCGATTGAGCCCTTCGATTATTGGGTTTCCTTAGGATTATGAAATATTGGTGATTAATAACAAAAGATCTCATATGATGTTAGCGTGAGTACAATATTTAGGATCACGGGGAAAATGCTTAGTTCGATTTTAATCCGATCCGCAGTATACCTACCCAAGGAGGCTGCCTAAAATACGAGAAACACATTCATCAATTTAATGGTGAAATTATGTACATGCATAGTTGTTGGAGTATTGTTTTACCTCTACAGAAAAACTACATTTTAAGAAGGAAAACATTTATTCTTACAGAAATTACATTAATAAACCTTTATCAAAAAAAAAAAAAAAACTACATTAATAGGGTGACACCTCTCGAGAAGTTCTATTGGTAACATTTTGATAGCTCTATTGGTAACATTTTGTAACCAAAAAAGTAGAAATACCAGGTTTGAGTCTTGGTGATGATGGCCAAAAGAAATATAATATCATATGGATTATCGGTTCAATAAAAATGATGATCCGAATAAAAATAATAGTATAGTCCGTTTTATAGTATTAGTTTCAATACTTCATGATGATTAATCTCAGTTTGATACAAGATCCACAACTTCATATAAAGCAAAACGAGTTTGTAGTGGATACAAACCAAATTTTTTTATTTTCATAACTATTAAACCCTTGTGTTAAAAAGAAACTATTAAACCCTAAAATGTGATATGCAACTATATAAACGAGTTGTAACTTCTATATGTATATACATTATGTCATATAAAACAAAACAAAAAAACTATATTTTAAAATCATACATAAAAACAAACTATAAAAGCTTAAAACCGTTATGAAATGGTTGAAGTAGACACAAGATCATAAAATATGTTTCGTATGTTAATAAATCTTTCTTTTCATAACAAAAGAAATAACAACTCTTCCTTTTCATATCCATACATAGTTTCAGAAAAAGGCCAAATCTATTAACAACAAATAGAATGTTTTCAGCTGTGTCACCAAAACAAAAATAATTCCATTTGTAAGTAAAAAATAAAATAATGAATAATTCTTTTTTCACTCATTTCCAAAAAATAATAATAAAGTGATTTTTAAGCTCTCCCTTCCAGAGGGGCAAAAAAAATTCGTTTCCTGATATTTTCTGCTTCGCTTCTTCGCCTTGGCTTTTGCTTTTTCTCCAAAATATTCCTTTTTCGTTCTCTGTAAATCTCCTCGTTCTCGTCGGTGTTTATCTCCGATCTTCGCTTCAAAACAGAGCTATTCCTGGATTCAAATCTCTCTTCCAAAGAGGTATGCACGAAAAAAAAATTGAATTTTTTTTCTTAAAACTTTATTCCAATTCGTCACTTCCCACAGTTCATGCTTTTACACTTGAGAATTTCAAAATCTTCAGTCCGTTTAAATGAAATTGCTTAGTAGTATTAAGTGTTCTTCAAAATCTTGTTTCATGTTTAGGTTTATTAAAAATCCGATTAAATCCCAATTTTCTTGGATGGAATCTGGGTTTGCTCATTAAAATCAAGAATCGTTAGATTGTTAATTTTTGAAGTAATTGGGAATCTGGGTTTTAGTAAAAACTCCTAATTTTCAAGTTTATATAGCAGAATCTGATGTTGTTTTGATTTTAAGTTGTTGTTGAGCACAGATGTTTTCATCTTAATTCAATTTGGGAAAAATCAACAATTTAAAGAGCTATGGAAGAAGAGAATGTTACTAGTTCACCTTCAACACCAATTCAAAGACTTAGGCATCGAAGACGTTCTAATGAGGTTTGTTTCTTCTTCTTTTGCTTCATTGAAAGAATTTGAAGTAAGTAAAAGCTTATTGAGTTTCTTGGGTTTTGTTAGGTTGTTTTGGATGGAGATAAAGTGAATGCAAGTCCTTTGTTGGTTAATGATCGTAACAAGTACAAATCTTTCATGGTCCGGACTTATTCTACCTTATGGATGATTGGTGGTTTTGTTTTGATTGTCTACATGGGACATCTCTATATCACAGCTATGGTTGTTGTTATTCAAATATTTATGGCTAAAGAGTTGTTTAATTTGCTGAGGAAAGCTCCTGAAGATAAATGTCTCCCTGGGATTAAACAGTTGAATTGGTAAAATTTGAAGCTTTTTATCGTCTAGTTATTGGGCTCTCAGGTGACATGAAATGTTCTAAAGTTGTCTTGTTGTTGTTTTTTTCTCTGCAGGCATTTCTTTTTCACTGCCATGCTTTTCGTATATGGCCGGATCCTTAGTCAACGGTTAGCCAATACTGTGACTGCTGACCAGTTCTTATATCGGCTAGTCAGTGGCTTAATCAAATACCATATGGCTATCTGTTACTTCTTGTATATTATAGGTCAGTCTTGCTTCATCATCGGTGAAAATGGGCCTTGATCCTTTGCTTATGTCATTCGCCTTATGTTTGATGCTTATGGAATATGTCTCGATGTAACTAATTTCAGGTTTCATGTGGTTCATTCTGACATTAAAAAAGAAGATGTACAAGTACCAGTTTGGCCAGTATGCATGGACTCACATGATTTTGATAGTCGTGTTTACTCAATCCTCGTTCACTGTTGCCAACATATTTGAAGGGATCTTCTGGTACATTTTAAGAATTTCATAATATGAAGTTTATGCGTTTCCGTTTATTCCTATATTAAGTTTGCTAAGAAATCAATCCTGCTCACTTCTATTTCTCACCAAAATATGATGAGACTGTACTTAACAAACATCCCGAGCATCTTGCTTCCTACGCTTGTACATGCTGTCACCCAATCTATTTTACATTTTTCTTCCCTGCAATGTAATTGTCTACTTTTGATGTTTTCCAATGCAGGTTTCTTCTTCCAGCATCTTTGATTATAATCAACGACATCTTCGCTTACATTTTCGGTTTCTTCTTTGGAAGAACACCCTTAATAAAGTTATCTCCAAAGAAAACATGGGAAGGATTCATCGGAGCCTCTGTGACAACTATCATCTCTGCATTTATTGTGAGTATTTGTCACCACATGACACATTACAAGCCTACATCCTTTAATTATATTTTCTCCGAGCCTCTGCCTGAAAATGTTCTGTATTCTTAATGTTTCAGCTCGCAAATATTTTGGGTCGTTTCCCATGGTTGACATGCCCACGACAGGTTAGTATTATTGAGCAAAAAGAATTACACTAATTGTGACTATGATCTTTGAAACAGATTATAGTAACTCTATGAATCATTCCACAGGATTTGTCCACTGGCTGGCTACAGTGTGACGCTGATCCATTGTTCAAACCTGAACCTTTTATTTTACCTGCGTGGATTCCAAACTGGGTAAGCGCTGGTTTCATGTTACATCACTTAGAAGAAACTTATATGTGGTGTTCTCTTTATGATACTCAAATTCACTGAGGTGAGATTATGTGGTATATTTCTAGGCATGTGTAACTGAATGTAGGAAAAGTCAGATTACAACTTATTTCATAGCTTGCTGTCAAATAGGTTCAGATTCTGGCAATTTTTATGGAAGTTAGACTAAGCTTTCTCAACTTCTTACGACATTTATGCAGTTTCCTTGGAAGGAAATGACGGTCCTCCCTGTTCAGTGGCATGCTTTATGCCTCGGTTTGTTCGCTTCAATCATAGCACCTTTTGGAGGGTTTTTCGCCAGCGGGTTTAAAAGAGCTTTCAAAATCAAGGTCCGTAATCAACACCACCAAACTTGAGCATAAGCTTCACTTCCCATACCCATCTAACGTCTCACACAACCCTTTCTTAATAAAAACCGTAATCGCAGGACTTTGGTGATAGTATTCCAGGACATGGTGGAATCACAGATAGAATGGACTGCCAGGTAACTCTAATGAAACTAACATCTCTTCATAAGTTTATGATAGCAGAATCGAGATTGTTAAGAACAACACTAGAGTTGAAGAAACCGTATTCTTCGTTTTTTACTCCCATCTTTAAGCATACATAAACCAGACCTATTTTTTGTTAATTGTCACAGATGGTTATGGCAGTATTTGCTTACATATATCTCCAGTCATTTATAGTCTCCCAAAGCATTTCAGTTGACAAAATCCTGGACCAGGTAAATTTAACTTGTCAGACTTTGTATTCAAAAGTGAAAATTTCACTTTGCGATGAATCAATCAATCAATCATGTGAGGTTATTTCATTGTAGATATTAACACACCTTACCTTCGAGGAACAACAAGCTCTCTTCATGAAATTAGGGCAAATGCTGAAGGACAAGCTCTCATAGTTTTCCACTACAAAAACTGTTTTTTTTTCAGATTCAGAATCCAAGAACAGGTTCTATAACTCTGAAATATCCTTTTATCTACATTCGTACTAGAGACAATAATTTCAAGAGTGGATAAGATTTGTTTTCTTCCATTGTAAATCCTCTTGAAATTTGTCGAAAATTAGAAGTTTTTTCATTTGTGATACAATAGGTTTGAAGTAAGTTGTATCTACTATCCACTTATTTAGTAGCTTTGGTGATTTCATTTGTATTTGTACATTGGTTAAATTTAAACCATATTTGATTTGTTTGTGTCATGTGTTAAGAAGAAAATTTACTGCATCAAAACGCTGACGTATTGAGAAGGAGGTCTGGCTGTTCTGGGCTTGGCCCAAATTTTTAATATGGTGATGGGTCCAAAAAAAACTTGTACTCCTCAGAAGTCTCAGATTGTAAATGTTTGTAGACATGTAACGACCTTTACTATAAACATGTTTTGTTTATGGATCATAAATTTCCAACTAATTATTTCAGGCTCAGGTAGATAAATATTCGGATTACAGTTGCTATATGAAATTTTTAACTATTAAGATGTGTATTTATTCAAATTTGTTCAACGAGACTATAAGATTGACGCCAAATATATATAATTTTTTTGCAGATTTGTAGACAAGTCCGCGAGGAACATCGGTCTTAGAAATACCAATTCTAAGCCACCCTACTTTATAAAAACCTATATATTTTTTTTTTGGCATCTAAAATTATAGTCCTAACCCGCTCCATAACAAAAAAAAATGGTTTTTGTCCTTCTATTCCAAATTGATACCTCTAAATAGTAGTGTCAAATAGGCTGTCCATGTCCAAATGGGCATGTCTGGATGAACATTTTTTTTGTCTGGACATTTATTTGTCCGTTCGCCTGGACAATGGACAAAGAACGTCCATGTCTAAAAAGGACCAAGTCCAAATGGGCTTTCTATGACGTCCACTTAATTATCTAGACTTAAATATTTAAAGTGCATAACAAAATAAAAAAAAATAAAACTTTGATCCATAAATTGTAATGATAGAACTTTGATCCATAGATTAGTTCGCAAGAGAAAGAATCACAGAAACAAAATAAAAAAATATAAATTCAAGAATCTAAACAATAAAACCAAATTGATACATAAGCTCTGTTTCTCAATACACTTGATCTTTCGCATAAGTTACTAACTTCCTGCAACAATAAATAAACAAAAAATCTTTTAGAAACTATCTGCATTTTCAAAGACAGAACATGCATCAAAATTAAAAAACTGATTCAAAACATGTATCAAAACTTGATTTAAAATTTGATAAAAGTAATTACGTACACTAAACCTGTCCTTGAGATTCTTCGTTCTCCCCTTCATTCTCCTCTTCTTTCTCCTTTTCTTTCCCCTCCTCATCATCACCTGAAAAATGTAGATCATTCTAAAGACATGCATCAAAACCTTTTCAAATTAAAGTGACTCAAGAATATTGGTTACCAGTTTCTGGAAAACCACGTAACCAGTTCCTTGTACAAACCAGTGCTTGAACATTTGTAGGTAGGAGACAAGTTCTGTACTTGTTAAGCACTCGACTACCTATGCTAAATGATGATTCAGAAGCAACTGTTGTTATCGGAATACTGAGGATATCACATGCCATAGTCAATAACTCCTTAAACCGACTTGAATTATCTTTCCAATAAGCCAATATATCTAAACTCCTAAAAGCAATCATGTCAAGGGATGACTCACTTAAATACACATTTAATGGAGATTGTCCAGTACTACCAGCCTTTTGAGAAAAAAATGCATAAAATCCCTGAAAAATAGACATATATATATATACATTAATCATCCATAAAAATCTTTTATATTCTACTATGCATTTGGATCAAGTAAAAAACATTTACACCGTATCCTGCAGGAACATCTTCTTCCAAGGTTTCTACTTGGGAAGAGGCCATTGTGTTGATCTCTGGATTTTTCTTGTAAGCATCAAACAGCTTATACATTTTGTTGCGAACGTGAGCCAACTTGGACTTACAAGTTAATGGATCCAAGGTGGTGAAACAGTATTCAAGGAATGAAAACTTTAGTCTAGGATCAAAAACCGCAGGTACTGCTAGTACATCATTATATTCTTCCCAATACTTATCAAACTGTATCATCATACTTTCCACTATTTCACAAATAGCAGCATTATCAGAAAACTCGTGAGATCTCAACCAACTCTCAATCTTCCAAACTTGCATAAAATAAAGGTTGGCTGTGGGATAAGATGATCCAGAAATCAAATTTGTCATTTCAGAAAATGGCTTCAAGAAATTACATATCATTTCTGCTCTCCTCCACTTTAAATCAGATGGACAACTTTTGTAACTTGTCTCAACCTCTGCAAGATTGCGTAGAGCATCTTTAAAATTGATCGCTCTAGATAGCATGTTATGAGTAGAATTCCAACGAGTGGTCACATCTAAAATAAGACCTTTTTTAACCTGAAGCCCCACTGTTTCTACACAATTCTGAAACATTATTTCTCTTGTTTCATATCCTTTTACAAACTTGACACTCTCTCTAATTTTCTGCAAAGCACCACCAATCACAGCTAACCCGTCTTGTACAATGAGATTTAGAACATGAGCTGAACATCATACGTGAAAGAAATCTCCATTGCAAATCAAATCTTTTTATAGATGTCTTTTCAAAATACTTTGCATGTTGTCATTAGCAGATGCATTGTCTACCGTAAGAGAAAACACTTTCTTTTCTAAACCCCATTCTTTTAACAACTCAATGACTGTCTTTGCTAAAGCAATACCGGAATGAGGAGGAGGAAAAGCACTGAAGGACAATATTTTTGCTTTCAAAGTCCAATCACTATCGATGTAGCGAGCTGTTAGACATATATATCCTTCAATAGTAATAGCTCTCCAAAGATCAGTTGTTAAGCAAACTCTACTAGGAATATCAGCCAAGATTTTCTTAAGTTTTAATTTCTCCTTCTCAAAAATGTTTAAGCAATCTGTTGCTGCCGTATTTCTACTCCAAAACCGAATATTACGATTAGCATAACTAAAAGCAATCCTAATCCTTCTATACTCAACAAATGAATATGGTAAATCATGAACAATTATAGCCATAACAATCAGTTCACGAAACACCTTCATATCCAGCTTTCTTCCACTAGTTCCAGGGGTATTTCCAGGGGTTTTTGAATAAGCTACAGAATGACGAAGCAAAGTATTTGTTTCACTTCTATGTAGATTCACGAAGTAATATCTTTTACAATGCTTACACCTAACATCACTTTTACCATCCCCTATATTCTCTCTAAGTACTGTAAAGTGTTTCCAACACCTAGAGTGACGTCTTTGTGTACCTTTTTTTTTCTCTGCACTCTCAAGAGGATCGCCTTAAGCTCCATAGCCTCTGTAAGAAGATAGAAATAGAACCATAACCGAGATATTGTCATAGCCTTATTCATCTCTCAATACCAAAATCCCCGGATCACTTCATCAAATCATGTTTTTCCTAAGGTAAAAGTTCCAAATTTAAAGAGAAATCAGAATCATTACACTGAGAATCCTGAGAATCTGATCTATAAAATCAAATTAAAAATCAACACAACTGAAAATTGAAGGACTTGCGGAGAGAGAGAGAGAGAAGTAAGAGAAATTGGAAGCATTACCTCGGAAGAGATCTAAAAGGAAGAGAGATCTGAGTTAGGGAATGGCTAAAAATGGAAGAGGAACAGCCTGAGGGTTGCTCTCTATCTCACGATGAGCTTAAAGAAGACAGCTTTCTCCACTATCTCTATCTCACGATGAATTTTTTTTTTTCAATTTTTCCCCCAATCAGAAACCCTAATATTGTTTGTCCATGGACTTTCCGCTTGTCCAATTGGTTATTGTGTTGCGTTTTTGGCGCATTCTAACAGTTATTTTCGAGTCTTTATCGAGTCTTTTAGTTTTATTTTGAGTCATTACAGGACAAAAGATGGCTAAGGATGAAGATTGGAGCTTCTGGGAGGAACTTAGCATAAATTGGAGAAAAGTAAGAAATTTACCCGCTGAGCACCCACTCAGCCCTTAGCACCCGCTCAGCCTTGAGCACCCGCTCAGCCCTGAGCACCCGCTCAGATGACTTGACGGAGCAAATAAGGGAAAATCCCAATTTTCTTAATTTTTCGCCAAAGACGCCCTAATCTTCACCCAGCTGCCTCCAGACTTGCATATATCGTTTTTTCTTCTATTTTCTAAAAGGGGACACTTTTGCTAAGAACATATCACATAGAGAAAGAGTTTTTGCTTGTAAGATTGAAGGAAAAGAGATATCGACTTCAACATTGAGAAGAACTCTAAACCCTTTATTTTTACAGATTTATTTCATGAGTATTTCATCTCTTATCGCTGTGATTTTCGTTTATATGGCTGAGTAGTTATCCAGTTAGGTTAAGGGGTTTTTCAAGGGGATTTAAGGATTCAATGAACTGAACATAGATAGGATTTATTATTTGATGTCTTCACCTATAGTTGATCTTATTGCCTAGACTAATCTGATCACTTAGTCTCTGATCTTAGGTTAAATCTATTCACCAAAAGTGTTATAGGTTGCTAGAAAAGGCATAGGTGGGCGATTTGTCCTTAGCCAACGACTGATGCTAAGGCAAATCGTGAACATATCGAACTGCACCGTAATGCTTGTCTTCGATTTTAGGTTCAAACGACAGTTTAGGATGCTAGGTTGCTAGATAAAGTTGTTGGCGCCACGACAGTGGGTCAGTCTTATTTTTATGTTTGAGTTCTAGATTGGTGCTAAATTAATTCCTGAATAATTGTTCGGTTCTTGATGATTTGATCCCCACGAAATTACCCTTGACCTAGCGCTTTTATTTACTGTTTTTACGTCATTTTTATTTGCTCGTTACTTGTCACCTAAACAACCGCATATTTTGTTTTAGCTTTATTTATAAATCTCATAAAATCATATTGTAAACTTGGTCTATGTGGATTCGATTCCTTTTATGCTACTGCGATTGTTCTGTGCACTTACAGTATTTTAATTGGGTTAAAACATTGTATATCATTGGTTAGGCCCATAATTGATAGCGGACACAACTGAACATGTCTAAATGGACATGTTTTATTCTTGGATATGTCCAAATGGACAATTTTATCACTGGACTTGGCCGAGCTCATGGACATTTGTCCATTTGACAGTAATACCTCTAAACAGAAATTGACATATACAACAATCATTCACATATCAAAAAATCAATGGTATCAGTATTACTTCGTTCACATATGTTACAAAAAGGTGATACTATTTATTTTTCAACAACTATTTTATCATGGCCAACTTATAGTAGCTAAAATGAGAGGCAATGAGCAAAGAAGCAATGTTCATCAAATACATTGAACCTGGACGTGTTCTTTGGGTTAAAGCCTGTTTCTAATTTCCGCGTCTGAAGATAATAACAAGCAACAAACAGCTGAAGATAATAACAAACAACAAAAGTAAGCTAACCACATCTTGTCACGTGATAATCACATGTTAACCTTGACTCACTTGTAGTATGGCACGTGTATTCACGCGCCGGCACCTTAGACTGAACACGCCAGTCTCAGCCCACGTCAGCAGTTGTATAGCCGATAACTACTATGACGTGGGCGTTGGTTAAAGAATATAAGAAGAGCAAATCGGATTAAACTTCTTTTTTTTTTTGTGTCGTCTCTTTTTTTGGTCAATGTTTTTTACTTTATTTTTGTCGTATCTAAATAAACTTTTTTAAGTGACATAATACAAATTTATTCACTAATAATTCATTTTAAAGCATATAAAATCATAATAAAGAGTAAATCTAGACGCTATAGTGAATCTAGCAGTGAAGATTTATTTATGAGGCAAAGTGAATCTAGACGCGATTGTACAATAATACTGAGAATAAACTACAAATTAACCATCTACATTCACAAATCTCTTAAATAGAAGATTAGAAAAGAAATTTACATTAACGACGTTAGGACTTTTCATACGTGTCACCATAATTTCACCATTCTGTTGTCATCTTTTATCATTTTGTCGTTTACACCGTTAAGGTCTCTCTATTAAATCGCTTTGTATAAAACTATAAATATACGTTATAAATTCTTCGAATCATATCACATCGTCAACAAGATTTTATCATCAAAAGGCCAAAAGAAAGAAAAAAAAGAGATGGTGGAGATTCACGAAAGATTCAAGAGAATTGAGTCGGCTTTCAACATGGCGGCGGCGCGTGTACGTCCGCCGTGTGATAACAGCAGTGAGAGTGATCATTCACCGGAGGACACGATGGATCTTTCGGATCTAGTCGCATCATTTATGGAGAAAGAGGGACAAATATTACCGGAGGAAGAAATCGAGTCTTCTTCTGATGAAAAATATTTCGAAGATGTGAAGGAGAGGTTACAGAAGCTTCTAGAAGGCTTATCCGGCGGTGAAGAGCGGATGAGAATAATGGCGGCGACGATAGAGGTTATTGGAAATTTCGTCGGAGAAGATATTTCTCCTAAGCGCCAATTGATGACTTTTCTACGTAACAAGGCTTTTGATGCAGGTAAAATATAATTTAATATATTGGAATTTATATGTTTATGTATTGAAAGGGTGATTAGTGGATAAGATTTTATTAGTTAGTGATAAATAACGATTTCGTGATTTTACAAGTTTTAATGACTAAAATCAATCAAGTTTTTATTTTCGCTATATTCTGATCAATTTTTTCTGTTCATCATAATGACATACTAGTTCCATTCCACTTTTTTTTTCACCCACGATTCTAATTTATTATTATTGTCATGTAGAACCTAAGTCTGCAAGAAATTTTCAGTACTAATATAAAAAAAATAGTTAACTCAAGTTCTTTTTCATTCGTTTAATAATTTATACTTTTTGATTTTCTATTTGTGTAGTTAACGAAAAGTTTTGGGTATTAGTCTATTAGATCATAATTTTTTCAGACGAAAATAGCTATATGCGCACAGATTAAATAGTTCTCTTTTTCCCACAAGTAGTCAAATTTTATTTTATTATTTGGTAACGAAATTTTGTTAATATCGTGGTACTATGTTATCTAAACTAACAACAATAATATCTTCTCCGTTATATTACATAGGTCTTTGCAAATCGCGATGGGAAAGATTCAGCAAGAACACCGCCGGAAAATACGAGTACATCGACGTTCGTTGTGGCGGAGATCATAATCGTTATATCGTCGAGACAAACCTAGCCGGAGAATTTGAGATAGCTCGACCTACGAAAAGGTACCTCTCAATACTAAGCCAAGTGCCACGTGTCTTCGTGGGAACTCCAGAGGAGCTGAAACAGCTAGTGAAGATCATGTGTCACGAAATGAGACGGTCGATGAAGCAAGTGGGGATCCACGTGCCACCGTGGAGGAAAAAAGGTTATATGCAAGCTAAGTGGTTCGGTTTCTATAAAAGAACTTCGACGACGACGAATAATTACGAAATGGTTAGTAGTGATACGACTGCGTTTAAGGGTTGTAAGGAAGAGTTTTGGGAAGCTAAAGGTCTTAAGGTTATGGTTGGTCAGCTTACGGTTGCTTTCAACGCTAGTGGGGTTCAAGTGTAATAATAATACCATAAAATACAAAAAGTGTGAATTTTTTGAGTTTTTAACTAGTGTAAGGTAATTTCGGGTTTTTTTTGTAAAGCAGTGAATATTTTTGGGGATTTAGTTATGCATATTTAATAAGTATTTTTATGGCATTCCTTATAATTTATACATCTTGAAACTTAATTAAATAAATGCGGTTAAGCTTTTTGTTTTGTTCGGCTACTAAGTAATTAATTTAGCAATGTCAAACTATACTACTGGTTTTTCTATTTAGTTGGCCAATGTTACTCAAAGATTATTTCTCTCTTAGATCAGCAACAATTAATATTATAGTTACAAGCTTCAAACATTACATGAATGTGATAAGATCCTTTATCACATTTAACATGTAAAGCCCAAAAGAAAACTACGGAAACAGGGCTCTCCAACAGAGAATTACACTAAGACAGCTTGGGTAAGATGAAAGATGTAGTGCTCTCTAAACCAAATAACATAATTTTGGACATAAGCAGAACTAAGGTCCTTAACACTGACGTTTATCAAGTTGACTCACTGCAAGGTTGTGAAAAAGAGTTAAGAAGAGAAGAAATGTTTGTGGTTTGATTCTCTTCGCAAGGGTTGCTTGAAGATTGATCGCAGCAGGAGCAGAATAAATTATGGTGCGCTTGTGATTTCTTTTCTTTTATACTCATGAAGGAAAATAATTAATGAAAATTGTTCTAGTTAACAAATAGTTTAGTAATTTTTTTATAACCAAGAAGTGATCCAGCCTTTTAACACCTACTAATCCCTCATAATGAGTGTACATGGTGAATAATATATTCATTGAGTTTTCTAATATAATTAAATCATGACATCATCTCAATTGGCCAAAAAAAAATAATGACAAAATAAAAGTGGTTTAGATAGTTATGCGCTTAGGCCTAAACCTATGTCAACTCCTCCTTAAATAAAAACCACTACCCTACTACCACTTAGTTTATTTTTGTTTATTTCAAATATGATATTTGTTAGAATATTGTCTCTTTTCAAATCATAAGAAAAAAAAACATGATGCAAAAACATGGAATAAAAACAAACAAATTAAGGAACTAAATCAAGCCAAATTTTGGACTGAGGCTATATGTCATATGCTTCAAGAGATTTTTACATTCAGATTGACGAAAATAATCATATATCATGTAAGTCAAGAGACTTGTACCCTTGGATTCACAACAGTAATCATAGTGCATTGAACATTGTTTCACAAGTCACCTTGAACATTGTTTCGCAAGTCACCGTATGGGTTTTTTATGTTATGATACTTCCGACGCCGGTTGTACCAAAGTTGAACAGAAACTTGAACTCCTTTGAGTAACAAAGATCGGTCTAAGTAATTTGCAGATTTTCAAATCATGTATTACTCGTTTGCTTTAAGTTGCAACCATTTCATCTTCCATATGAAACGACCGAGATCTTATTTATTTAGTGGATAAATTTTCATATTTTATCGCATATATTCTAATAACTAATAAAATTTTTAAATTGTTTACATTTTATAACTACTAGACTTTCTAATCAGATTTTAGATCTTGTTATATGAACTCATTTAATTGTTAGAGAAACATCAATTCAATTTGTTTTTGTGTCATTTACGTATTTAATTTATGTGAAAATTTTAAAAACCAAATGGTAAATTTATATGACTATTTTATTAATAATAATAAACCTTTAAAAAATTTATACACTTAAAATTTATACCTTTAAAAGATTTTATTTTTATTTTTTTTGCCATAAATTTAGTTTTATAAATTTTCCATTCAAGTTTTAGTTTTAGAGTTGAATAAAAAAAAGCTTTTGATATATATATATATATATATATATTTCAAAATAATTTGACAAATGACGAATTTTAGATCATGTCATTTGATAGTTTGAAATTCACACGTTTGATTTGTTTTCGCATCAATAATAGATATGGGGGTGGGGTTGGGGGGGTGGGGGGTGGGGGTGATTTGTTTTCTTAAATCCCATGTCAAATGATGATTTTTAAATGTCTTCAGAAATCTAGTGTTATTGAGATTATGAAATTTACTTAAAAGCATTCAAAGTAATTCAAAATCTTTTGTGAAAATGAAATTCATACAAAATCTAGTGTTATTCAAAATTTAGAACATCGTTTATCAAAAGACCTATTGATTCAGTAACAAGAGATTTTGAATTACTTAGAATGATTTTAAGTAAATTTGACACAAGATTTGGGAAGATAGTTAAATATCATCAATTGAATAACATAGGATTTAAGATGAAAATCAAACTCTTCAAAAATCCTTATTCTCCAATACACCCCCAAAAAAATTGCTAATCCAATACGGATTTAGCATTCAATTAATTTATTTGATTAGAATAGGCTCAAGGCCGTGAAGGCTGCTTAAAGATTCAGAATAGGAGTACGATGAACCCACAAAGATCAATCTGTCCCTCTCTAGTAAACAAATAAATTTTTTTATAAACTTTACCAGTTATTCAAAACGTACAAAAGTACAATTCCCAACCTTTCTTCCTTTGGATGAGGTTACCATTACATTACATATACAAGCCATATTTTACTTTTTACATATACAAAGATTCCACTTCGAGTGAACCATAATCATCAGATGTTTGAAAATGTATTACCAAACCAAAGAAAAATAACAAATTATAACATTCCCGATCATAATTTCTTGGCACCAAAAGTAAAAATAAGGGAGAATCGAACTTAGAGAAGCGATGATTTTACATGAAGGGGTCATCAAAATCAGTGGATGAACGTGAAGAAGGTAAAGCCCATAACAAAGTCAATCTACTTTCACCAATGTTTTTGTTTACTGCACCATAAACAGGATCGTCACTCAAAGCCTCTGCCATGGATTCTCCAATTATAGATCCGCAAAGACTTATTCTATTTGCTTCTTTATCCAAAAAAAAAGAAAGACTTAATTCTATTATTTTTCCATAACAAGACAATACACAAACACAATTATTTAATTATTATATACACATACATATTTGTTTTGGTCGAAAAATTGTATATATATTGGTCCCTTCACATGTGAAAGACTTTTTGTTTTCTTAAGCATGTAGGGTCAAATATTAATGTTAGAGCATCTCCAACCTTATATACATCATTTTGATAATGAAATTACACTTAGTGTAATTTTAACATTAAAAATATTGTTTTCTCCTACCATAACACTCAAAATTATATTATATATTATTTTATTATTAAAATCAATATTTGTTTTTTATTTAATATTTTTGATTAATATTTTTTATTCTATAATTATACTACACTAAAAACATATCATATTAAAAATATTAATTGTTTTCTCAGTTTATATCTATTTTATTAATTATTTTTCTTTATTATATTTATTATATTATTAATAAAATAGTGAATAGTGTTTAGTGTTGTGAATAGTATTGCACCAAATTTGGTGTAATACTGTAGCATCACACTAAAATGATGTGATTTTTAAAGTTCCATTGGAGATGTTTTAGTGTTAAAATTATATCAAAATTGTGTTTTAGAGTTTTATTAGAAATGACCTTAGAACATCTCTAATGTATTACTGTAACTCCAAAATGGAGTTGAATTGTATTTCAACTCTACTTTAAAATAAAGTTGAAAATGGAATAATGAGTGTAAAAATAGAGTAATGAATAAAATTACTTCATATTTAGATTAGTTCCATTTTTTACTACATTGTAGAGTTAGAAATAGAGTAGGATTGGAGCACATTTTATTCTAAAATGGAATTTGAAATGAAACATGGAGTTGAATTGAAAATGGTCTTACAAATATAAGGAATTTTATTTTGTAATAAAAAATTTGGTGTGTTTTCTTTTACCAAACGTAGCGGCATGCTCCTACACGGGCCGGTTTTGGGCTAAATGAAACGTTGGTAATATGATCCCTAATTTTTTAGATAAAATTTTATTATACCAACAATCTTAATTTTGTAATATTTTAAAAATGATCTCCAAATTTCTGTTTTTGCTTAAAAGTTAGAACTTCCTAAATCTCAAAACCGGCCCTGCTCATAGGCTCCTTAAACCACAGTTTCCATTTAATTATGTCTTCATATATAAAAACCAGGAAACTAAACCAAGCCATTATCGTCTAATTTTAAAACCAATTACAAAGAAAAATATAATTTTGTGCTTAGAATTTTTTAAAAAATCCAATAAATTAATGCCTTGGAATTATGTTTAAAACATTGGAAATTTACATGACAACTAATCAAATCTTATCAAAACAATAACCATAAGGTAAAACATTTGTAAGAAACTCACCATTTAATAATTTTCTTCCAAAAATATTCTTGATTTAGTGTATCTACTACTGGTACAACTATCACAACATTGATGAAAATTTGAAAATAATGACGTGTTATCAGACTACAATGACAGATCATATTCTAAAATTAAACAAATGTTATGATGAGTTACATGTGGAATTTTTCTTAGTAAAAGAGTACATGCACTATATAAACCTAAACATATCCATTCATTATCATTTATTCAGACCAGTTCTATTTCCTTCAATGCAAATTGTTAGTATTTTAATAGAATACTAATTTAGAAAAAAATTAAAATATTAGAAACATAATCAGAAACATAGTTGGACTTTTCTTAGACCTTTCAAAATACGGCGTCAAGAAAAATAAACCTTTCAAAATTCAAAGTCTCATCAAACTCATTCTTCAAGAAAGACTCTTCTCTCTTCTCTCTTCTCTCTTCTCTCTCTCTCTCTCTCTGTCTCTATGAAGAAGCTTTGCAGGAAAGGAACCGTTCATCCATCGCCGGCGATAAAGTCCGACGACCAGTTTCTCTCTCTCCTCCCCGTGGCTATCCTCTCTCTTATTGGGTCAGATGGGACACGTCACCGAGTCGTCAACTCATTCACGAGATCATCGACGCGTTCGAGGATAGTTTGGAGATGAAGAAGAAGAAAAAAGATCGGAGAAAACGATCGGGAAAAGGTTCAGTTCGGGTCAACTCGGTTGGACCGAGTCGACTCAGTGAGTTGGGTTCGAGTTCAAGCGAGTTTGGTGGTGGTGAATCGGCGGAGAGTGGAAATTGCGGTGGTGAAGAAACGGTGAAGGAGAAAGGGTCTGTTGAAAAGGTTTTGAGTTTTATTGGTCAGAAATTTTTAGGGGTTTGGGGATAATAAGGAAATTTCCAAACTTTTTGCTGGAAAAAATGGCGAGGAAATTATAAAAAGACAATAAATAAACTATAGTTTTTTTTTGTAGATTTTTGTTTCTGGCTCAAGTTTTTTTTTCCAGAATTTTTGTTTCTTCTTTGCTTTTGCATTTCCTTTAAAAGGGTTTATATCCTGTAATATACATGTTTAACTACCCTGTAATTTTCAAGTTTTAAGTCACTGTATTATAACACCTAAATGAAATAAATGTGTATCATAGGCAATCATTACACTCTTTATTAGTATCCGTACTTTACACTTCTTGATTGGCCTGATCGATGATATCATGGAATGGTAAAAACAAAATATAGAATCACAAAAATAAACAATTATAAAATTCTAGATGAGAAAAAAGTTATAAACTTATATGATGAGTTTTGTACAACTAATTATAAGAATTAATTGAGTTTTTGAAACTTTTATAATCGGGTTACAACTTCCAAAATCAAGAAATAGTTTTATCATTCCACCTTTTTAATGAGTTACCATATTTTTTGTGTTTGCACATATGATTCGAATCGAATAAAACTAGTAAAGCACATAATACAGTACATAATTTAGTGATTAAAATTGATTGATACGTGTTCGGAGAATCCACGGGACATTTGATGGCAAACTTATCAATCTAAAACGGTAAAGATTATGAAGTTATAAACCATTTAGCGAAGGATCGTCAAAATATTAAATGATAAACTTATCAACCAAAAAAAATAATTGAAGTAAACCATCTAAATTATGAGTTAGGCTATATGTATTATATAATATAAAATCATATGAATTATGAGTTAGGCTTATATTTATAATCACGTACATACGACAATAGTTTTGAAGCATGTCCAAAATATCTGGTGTGCTGCCCACCACCACCAACAAACACTTTTATGCTTCCCATGAACATGAACTTGTAGAATTACGTTAAATTAAATACATCTCCTGACTATTTGGATCAAATACCTAATAAAATATCAATATTCATTACCATAATCTAAAAACATCTGGATCTTGATTTTTAGACTAATTAAAATAAATATTTGGTATATGAAATGGATAAGTGAGTATAAATATTGAATATGAATGGAATCTTGTTTACGCTATATATATGCCACTATCCAAAGTTTAAGGTCGTTTAGGTTTTAATAGATTCACACTATTCTCATTTATATAAAACAATCAAATACTATAATTATAATTTGTACTTTTTATTGAGACTGTATTCCAATAACCAATGAGAATATTCAGGGTGTTTTTTTCCCCTGAATTGTTAAGCTGACAACTACGAATCACTTAAAAATGGCATTTTGACCTTTATAAAACAAAATTCGCATTTTGAATGATCTGGTAGACGAGTTCAAGATTGTTAGTTACATATTAAACAGTTATAGATAATTGCATAGAGATTCGGTAATGCTTTCTTTACAAATATACAAATACAACGTATTGGTACTTTAATCCTAGAAATGAGCATATTCCAACATTGGACTTCACAAACAAAATACATAAAGAAGAGACAATATGGCTCTTGTCTCGGTGTACGACTTTACCTCACAGTCACATTCCTAACATATAAAGGTGACTTATACTCTTATAGTACTGTAATGTGAAATAATAAGTAATACTCTTCAACGACAAATAATAAGTATAGACTGAAATAAATGAAAAAAATTGATTTAGTAAAATTTTCGATGTTTAACGATTTATATATATTTTTATTTATTAATTTTTCAGAATGGATGTAAATGACATATTCAAAATGTTTTTCATTTCTTTGATAAACTTTTTGTTTTTTGACGGATGTTGTTGGTTCTCAGTTTACTCTCGGATTTACTCTAATTGACTTATTTTTTTGGTGTAGAGGAATTATATAGAAAATGAGTTTGGATGACTTACCCGAAAACCGAGTTAGGTTATAGAAGCGATAAATAACCTTAATCTAAAGTTCAAATACTTGTCAATCACATGTTTTCTTATATTTCTACCAATGTTCGGGCACATTACTAGTATTCTCAAGTTAAACCATGGTCAAGAATATAATTTTACTATAGAAAATATGTCGTTGCCATACAAATAACTATTAGTGCTTAGAATCTTCCGTTAGCGCCTAGAACCTTCGATCCTTTTGAGACTAGCACTGGTGTAGTCATCTTCAAGTCATAATTGGTAACATATTACAATACTGAATCGTAGTAAATGTGGTTACTTATATTAGCTTTTTTTTACTCACTAATATTAGACTTATTTTGAAATTTTTATCAATAATTTTTAGTGTAGTGTTAGAACTTAGAAGAATGAGATGTTTTGTCTTGACATGAGACGTGTTTGAAAGGCTTTCTTAGAGCATCTCCAACAAGGAGTTCTAAAAAAGAGTTTTTAGCATTAAAACACCAAAAAATAAAAAAGAAATGGGCATTTATCTAAGAACCGATCCTTATATAAGGGTTTTAAGGATCGGTTCTTAATGGAGTTCTTAAGGTTATGTGGACAATTGTGATTGGTTGATAATTCTAAAAAAATATCTTCCAATTTTTTTTTCATTTTGCGACTTTCTCTCTATTTTCACAAATCTCTCTCTCGTCTCTCTCGCCGTACGCAAATCCGCGGCAGCCAGTGAAGTTCTTCCTCCCCTTTCTGAAACGGATCTCCGCCGCAGCTCTATCTCCGGTGGCTCTCTTTGCTGTGCGAAGCTCTCCGCACCTGACGACACCGCCGCTTTTTGTCTCTCGTCTCCAAGTTGGACTCGCCTATCAGCGCCGCCTCCGACTTGCCTCTCACAGTCATTCTCTTGTGGCTATTGCACAAAGGACCAGATCTAGGAAGAAGTATAGTGGTGCTAATAAAATTTCAAATCTTTTTTTTTTTTTTAGAACCCCAAATGGGGGTTCTACCATTGGAAGAACATAAATTTAACAACTCTTAACAAGGTTCTTAACTTTCATTTTTGCAAAATTTATATTATAAATAATGTTAAGAACTCCTCATGAAATTCTACCATTGGAGATGGTCTTAATTTCTAACTTTCTATTTCGCACTACAAAAGTCAATACTTTGTCTTTGACTCCGTCTTATCTTTGGTCATCACGAGACAAGGAGATGTTTGTCTTGTCTTTGACTCTGAAATGTTGTCTTTAGGAAAAATTATGTTATGATTCGTAGAATTAATTCAGGTATCAATTTTTTCTAAATATATATAATTTATTAAGATCAACCATACATCCATGTATATAATCAATTTTTTATTCTAAAGGTTTAGCAATATTTGAAATGCTGTAAGAGATTTCTATGTATATATTTTGACCAAATTTGTATGAATCTAACGTTCAACAATTCACATTGTGATGACTATTTCTAGCGACTCTAATAATTCCAGTGAACAAATCTAAAATTGATTATTTATTGTAATTTAAACATTTATCCGATTTTTTTTCTTTTTACTTATCCGAGTTGATATATTTTGAAAAATAACAATCATAATACCTTTTTATTTTGAAAAGATATATATTTTGTAAAATATTATTTTTTGGTTGTTGTAAAACTTATGTGAAATATTCTTCACGACGTCATATCTTAATTTGGACATTTTTTCATATAAAAAGCTTTCTATTAAATGCAATGGATTGCTTACAAAATGGTGAAAATACAGAAGAAGAACAATAATGCTAGCAAGAGAACATTTTTTTTTTGTTAATACATTTTCTTTTTCTTTGCCAAATAGAAATCACTACTATAAACTTTTTTTGTCACTTCTAATCACTACTATAAACTTTTATAACACTATATATCTGATAAAGTCAATCTTGAAAAACTAGCTACTCGTTATAAGTTGTAACTTATATATTTTTAGTCTTGCGAGTTTTTTTGTTTCCTTCTTTTCTTTCGGACCATAAAAGAGCCAAATGTGAGAAAATAGATTTTGAAACTCTAGAGCTTTTTTTCTTTTGTCATCTATTTTTAATTAATAATACGAAGGAATGATACATTGTTGAGATACATAAGCCGGTGAAAAACTAAATATCTCTGGAGATTGAAAGATCAAAAGAAGGAAACTAAAGCTCTAAAAAATAGAGAAACTAGATAAAAAGTAGTACAAACCACAAACGTTAAAAATTTGTAAGATCAAATGAAAACGAACTTGTCAATCAATCTTACATCCCAAAGTGAACAAAGTTAGCCACAAAAAACAACATGCATCTACCTTGCAGCCAACGAACTCTAGAGTTTTCTTTATCAAAAAGAAAAAAGGAAAAAAAAAAGAAACTCTTATGCTTTAAAAATTGTGAAAAGCACTGGCCCACACACTACATAATTACCAAAAGTTTATCGCTCGATGTATGTCTCTCTGATGTTTTATCTTACCAACGAACCACTAAGAATTGAGAACATTGCAACAAAATATTGGCGTTGACAAAGTTAACTCATCAGACGAGCTACCATCACTAAAGAATAGAGATGAAAACAATCCCAAGAGTGAAATAAACGAAAGGATTTAATAGTATCGTCAGCCTAAGAGTGTTGACAAAAAGGATTTAACTTATGATTGGTTAAACCTTCAATACAAAACAATAAATAATAATATAAATTAACATGAAACCTAAAAAAAATTAAAAGATATAGGATTAGGTAAGATAAGTTAAAACTTATCTGCTTGTTACTAAGAATCTTTAGACTATCTTCTCTCTCAATCAATAAAACTTCCTTTGGTAGGTATCTATTGTTATCAACTTATCATCATCACTCGCGTTTCATATTATTTAATCAACCTTAAATCAGTAATAAAAGGAGATGTGAGGTTATATACGTTGTGCTTACGTAGTGAGCTCTCATTCATACTCCTAGAACTTTATTTTTCACTACTAGAAACACAAGGCAGATTCCAACAACAATTCCGATAGATTTAATTCCGTCAAAAAATTTGACATGTTTTTGATGGAAAAATGTCCGTAAAACGATGAAACAATTTCAATCGATAAGCTGTTGGAATTTTCTGACGGATCACATTTCGTAGAGATTCCAACAATTTTGTCTTTTGTTTTACGTATTGTTTTTTTAGTAGTGAATTTTAGCGACTGAATTTGAGAAAAAAATAAGTTTGATGATCTTTTTATTTATGATTTCACGTACGTGTAAGTGTATCGAGATACCAAACAAAATTAAAATGTGAAATCTGTTATAGAAGTATTATATATATATATTATATATAGTCAATCCACTTAAAAAAGGAAAAAGATGCCATACTGATATTGTATGTCTTAAGACTTAGACAAAAGAAAGAAGAAGAGCTAGGAGACACTGTGACTACTCAGCAGAGAAAGCGCCATAGGAAACAATCTTGTAGTTTCCTATAAAGCTTTCGAGACTCTTAAGAGTTAAGACTTTACCTGTCTTCAAACTCTTTGTGAGTCTATAGAGATGTCTTTTTCTTTTATAAATGTAAAAATGCCTACAAATTTAAGCATGAGGAGGAGATCAATTCTGAAAATAAATAATATCTTTAGTCTGACTAATTTTTCTGACTAATTTTTTACAAACATAAGGGACCACTAAAGAACTAGAACTCATCTTTATAAACCATATGTATAGCTTTTCCACAGACGCATTAACGTGAAATGTCTGATTTAATATTCTTCAACATCTCATTACCCAATTCCATCTCTCTCTCAGCTCGTTTCTCATGGCTTCTCCTTCTTCTCTTAGGCCCTGTAACTACAACTACAATGTCTTCTCGAGTTTCCACGGGCCTGATGTCCGTAAAACACTTCTCACTCACATACGCGAACAGTTTAGCCGCTACGGGATTACTATGTTTGACGATCAAAAGATTGAGAGAAGCGCAACGATAGCGCCTTCACTCATAGAAGCTATAAAAGAATCGAGGATCTGATCGTGATTCTCTCCAAGAAATATGCTTCCTCAAGCTGGTGCTTGGATGAATTGGTGGAAATATTGGAGTGCAGAAAAACTATGGAACAGATAGTGATGACCATCTTTTACGGAGTAGATCCATCTGATGTGCGGAAACAGATTGGGGAATTCGGGGTTGCTTTCAATGAAACTTGTGCCCGTAAGACGGACGAGGAAAGGCAAAAACGGAGCAAAGCTTTGAACGAAGTGGACAACATTGCTGGAGAAGACTTCATAAGATGGTTGGTCTTTAATTCATCTGATCTTTTATTTTTAGGTTCTATTAAATAGTTAGTGGTAATTTATGATGAGTAGGAGGAATTATGGTGATTGGAATTCAAATAATTAAGGGAATATTTTTTTGTTAAATAAATATTTAGAAATACTTTTCATAAATGTCTTTAAGATGGTTGGTCTTAATCTACTTAAGGTTCTATTAAGTGGTAATCACCAGAGAAAAAATGAAATAGTTAGTTGTGTTTTATGATGAATAGGAAGAATTACGTGAATTGGAATTCAAATGATTAATGGAATGTTTTTGTTAAATGAATATTAGAAATACGAATATTGTTATCTCTGTGACTAGTTGATGGAAACAGTTCTCTATTTTGTTAGGCACAATGAAGCGAACATGATTAAAAAACTTGCCAAAAATGTTTCAGATCAACTGAATGCTACACCGTCTAGGGATTTTGATGCCATGGTGGGACTTGAAGCTCATTTGAGAGAAATGGAGTCTTTGCTTGATTTAGATTATGATGGAGTTAAGATGGTTGGAATCACTGGTCCTTCAGGGATTGGAAAGACTACCATTGCCACAGCTTTACAAAGTTGATTCTCTAATAGGTTTAAGCTTACTTGTTTTGTGGACAACCTTAGGGGAAGCTATCGCCGTGGTCTAGATGAGTTGCGTCTACAAGAACAGTTTCTTTCTAATATTTTGAACCATGATGGTCTTAGGATATGCCATTCAGGTGTGATAAAAGAAAGGCTATGCAAGCAGAAAGTGCTCATCATTCTTGATGATGTGAACAATATACAACAATTAATGGCGTTGGCAAATGAAACTACATGGTTTGGTCCTGGAAGTAGGATTGTAGTTACCACAGAAAACAAAAAGCTTTTGTAGCAACATGGTATCAAAAATACATACCATGTGGGCTTTCCATCTTTTCATGAAGCTGTCAAGATCTTATGTAGATATGCTTTTAAACATAGATCTCCACCTCATGGTTTTGAATCTTCAACCGCTATATTGGTTATATACAGTTGTTTGATGTTCGTTGACATAATTGGAATGTTTCTCAATCTTGAGCATCCTCCCATGAAGACGTATGCAAGGGATACCAAGTTTAAGTTGGCTGGAATGACTTGTAGGTTTATGTAGTCATTCACCCACAACTTCAATAGTTTATGAGTGCCTCCATCAATTGAGCTTCGCTCTCATCTTGAGCTTCTCTATATCCCCATGAGTGAAGTAAATCTAGACCTGAGCAGTACTGATATTGAAAGAATTCCATATTGCATCAAAGATCTTCATGGGCTAGAATTGCTTTTATTATCTGGCTGCAGAAGACTTGCATCATTGCCAGAGCTCCCTGATTCGCTCTTATTCCTATATGCAGATGATTGTGAATCATTAGAGACAGTACATTTCCCTTTAAACACTTCAGTTACGTATCCCGATTTCACCAACTGCTTCAAATTGGGCGAACAAGCAAGAAAAGCAATTATCCAACACTCATCTTTTCAGAGAAAGGCGGTCTTACAAGGAAGAAAAGTGCCTGCAGATTTCGATCACCGTGCCAAGGTAATACCTTGACCATTCGTCCAGACGGTAACCATTACACCGATTTTTTTATTTTGCATCGAGATTTCCTCTCGCAAGAAAGTCACAGTAAGAAGTTCCGATCTATCGTGGCGTCGCGTAATAGCTCAAGACGACGACGATCCCGTTGAGGGCTACTTCTACGTAAGCAAGGTCTCCAGATTTCGAACGGAACATCTTTTTCTATTTCACTCTAGATTTCTAGATTCATACACACCTGAAGGAGAGATTGTGTACGAATTCAGCAGCAAATACCACGACTTCGACATTGTTGAATGTGATGCCAAGATCTTGACCCAAGAAGAGAGCATCGAAGCGAGCTATGAATCCAGCATTGAGTTTGACCAAGTGATTGAAGACGACGACGACATTGAGTTTTAACCCAACGAAGCTGTTGAAAGACGAAAAAAACGGAGATTGTTGTGAGACGTCAGAACCTCTGGCTCGGAAGCTTTGTTTCGGACGAAGACAGTAGATTCCGGGACTGATTACACATGGACTTATTGTGGGCCTTAAAGCCCAATTAAATGCACTAAGGCCTTTTTTATAGCAAAACTCATTACAGTACATAAATGCAAGATTTATGTTATTCCCTTGGACTTTGTAACATGTAAAATCTTCTTAAAAAATTGTTTTTATAAAATACACCAAAAGCTAGGTTGCATGGAATCAGAAGCGGATACACGGAAGTGGAAGCGTTTGGAAGCGTAAAAGTGACTTTTTAAAAAAAATTAGGAAGCGGGTACGTGTTGGAAGCGTATACTCATACAAACATATATATATATATATATACACAAACATTATCAAATATTAAAAATTATTATTAATAACATGAATTCAATACATTTATATAATATATAATTAAAATTTTGCTATGAATAACATAAATTCAATACTTCGTTTTTTGCACCATTCAACTAAAATCATTTTAATTTGAGATCATTATATTCGTTACAATTCTATGTTTTCAAAAGAAAAAGCGTCATACTCAATTTTTTTTAAAAAATCTTATTCAACTAATCAAATTAATCACTTTCAACATTTCGTATATGATTCAAATAATATTTTTAAGTAAAATTCTACATAGTCACAAAATTACTATATTAGTTTTTGATTTTTTTAAATATAAAAAATAGTAGTTACTAAACCGGAAGCGCAAGCTTCCAAAACGGAAGCGCAAGCTTCCAAAACGGAAGCGCAAGCTTCCAACACGTTTTTATAAGGATATTTTTGGAAGCGCCATAGAAGCGAGATTCCGAGAGCTTCCGATTCCGATTCCGAAGCGGACGTTGACCAAAAGACTAACAGATGATCTCTTTGAGATAATTAGACACTTATTCTTTTGCACACTCCCTTGAAAATTAGAGATCAATGATCAATAAGTATGATTGTATATCATACAAATACAAATTAATTAGCCTAAATACGTGTATATCAAATCATAACATCTCGTAGATGAAGAATACAATCAAATAGCTAGTGAAATAAAAAAAATAAGAAGAAGAATAGTATCCTTTGGAATGAGAGAGAGAGAGAGAGTTATGTTACTTAAACAACTTTGAACTACTAGGCATTTACAGGAACAGAGGAGGAAGAAGATGGTGAGCTAATGGATGAGACGCAGCCTTTAAGGCGATCTAGAATCGCGTTCTTTGTCTTCGTGAGGCTTACGTGTGACGTCAAAGGCAATCCTTCTTTAACACACTCGTCGTATTTCTCTAGAATCGCCACTATGTTTGAGAAATCTGGCCGCTTCGACGGATTCTCTGACCAACACCTCTTGATTAAGTGAGCTAGAGCTGGTTGACAGCTCGCTGGCAATGGTGGTCTCTCATTCTGCACATTTCAAAAAAAGCCGAAAATTTTAGTAACTTGTATCCCAAGAAACCAAAACAAACAATCTTTAAATATAAATCACATTTCACTTTGGTTAAGTTAGATGAATGAAGACTGACCTTTTCAGCAACTGCGAATGCGGCTTGCACAGGAGTCATGCCTTGGAATGGAAGCAACGCAGTAGTGAGTTCCCAAAGAACGATGCCAAAGCTATAAACATCGACTTTTCTAGTGTAAGGCTTCTCCTTAATCATCTCTGGAGCCATCCATCGATAAGTTCCCATATTACCTTTGGCTTCTCTACATTGCGTCTCGAGACAAGAAGTCCCAAAGTCTGCGACTTTAACTCTCATCTCATCATTCAAAAGCAAATTGTTGGATTTTAGGTCTCTGTGGATAACACCTTGAGAGTGAAGATACTCCATTCCTCTTGAGATGTCTAGGGCCAGTCTGAGTACCGTCTCGATCGAGAGAGAGTAAGGCTCTTTCTTGTTTAGGTACATTCGGAGATTTCCTTGTGACATGTACTCTGTTATTATACAGTATACCGGTGGTTTCTTGCACGCCGCAATGAACTATATACCAAAATAAAGATATAATTAGCAGTTTGAATCTTTCTCCTAATATATATTCAAAAGACAAGAACTTTGCTCTGTTTTTCTCCTACCAAGATTCTATAATTTTGATAATGAAAGGTTTAAACTTTGATAAGAAGATAAAGAATACAGACCTGAACGATGTTAGGGTGAAAGAGACGAGAAAGCAGAGCAACCTCAGACTTAAACTGTTGTTCGAGCTTAGCTCTTGTCTCTTCTTTATGTGTTGGGATCCTCACCATCTTCACAGCGACGGCTCTTTGTTTGTAGATCCCTCTATAAATTCGGCTGTGTGCTCCGGACGCAAATTTGTTTCCGATAAAGAGCTGCGAAAGATCCGCGGTCCATTCTTCTCTTTCACCTTTAGACGCTTCCCATGTCTCTACGTTCTCAGATTCGAGGATCATCGACCAAGATTCCATACTGTCAAATCTCTTCTTCTCCATCGTCTCAGCTTCTGCATACCGGTTAGTTTTGGAGGAAGACGGTTTAGAGGGTAAAATCGAGAAGGAAGGCTCTGGAGGTAATTTGGATTTTAGAGACCACCGTAGACGAAACGGATTGAAACATGAACCAGACATGGTGATGAGAACAGAGTTTTTGCTTGGATCACGAGGTAGGGTTTTGAAAACAGAGGATCTAGGGTTAAAGATCAGTTAAAACTGAGTTTTTCCTTCTGAAAGTGTGAATAGATTTCAGGAAGTGCATGAACTGATTCAAAAACATGGGTTCGATAGGATCTCCCGAAAATATAGCCGCGGTTTCATTAATTTTCTCGGGAAAACAAAACAGAATCAGAAAAAAGGAAACAAAAACCCAACAAAGAGATTTTGAAACAAAAGAGACTTGTGTCAAAAGGAAGAGACTTTTACAGGAAGAAAGCAGAAACAGAGAAGGAAACAAAAGTGTTTCATCTTCCTTTTTTCCTAGTAGAACAAGGAAACTTTTCCGGGAAAATGAACAAAATTTTCCGGGAAAAAAAAAGGACACGAGAAGACAGAAAAGCACCAGAGAAGTTTTGGATACAAGTCGAGATTTTGGAAGTTAAAGAAGAAACCAAGTGAATAAGGAACGGATCCAAAGTAAGAGCTTTTCAAAGGTTTCTCGTGATTGCTTCGTTCAAAAGTTAGCCTTTTCAGGGAGAAAGAGTTACAATATTTATATTATTTTGTTGTCTTGAGAACAAATCAAATCTTATAGTTCGATTCGTGTTAGGAGTTTATGTATTGGGGGCATAGTTAATGCCTATTGGAAGCCTTTTTATATTTGAACTGATTTAACGAGTCATCATGTTACCGACTTAAAATTGCTTCATATCATTGGATCGATTATTGATATATAAATAAAAATGCTGTATTTTTAAACAAGGCTATATTTATTTAAATATAATTTTGGATTAAAGTGAATTTAACAGTTTTTCGATAAATTCAAGGTTAGTTATTATACAAATATTTTTTTAGAACTATCTTTATCCTAAAAATTATAGATGAAGGAAGATAAGACTTCAAACTAGTCCAACGGCATTTTTTGGTTCAACTTCGCAAAATCATTTTACTGCAACAAAAATTGTTTTCTTAATCAAATTTATTTGGCAATCTTTTTCTGTTTCGATTTTAATATAATTTTACATCGATAAAACTATCTTATTTTAGCTTGATCAATCCATTAGTAGTTATAGTAAAATAACAAACCGAATAAAAATACATTCTTATCAGTTAGCACTTATCACGATAATTATTGAACCGGCTTTATAGTTCGAGTAGATCATATCATATCGGAGATAAAGAAAATATTGATTTGATCATAAGAGTTCGATTAGATCTTCTTTTTTTCTTTGTCAAAAAGAAAAAGATCAAAAGAATTTAGGTCATAGAAAACCTTGTGGTTCTGACCATAAATAAAAAATAAATAATAATAAAAATAATCCTTGTGGCAGATTCATAACTATGGCAAATATTACATCAAGATTTCCTTATCTCCAATGCCGATTGTATATCAAATTTGGAAACACTATGATTCGCAGTTTTTTTTAATCTCGGTAACATTATTATCCTTAAACCATATGATTTAAAATGAAAACATATATCATAAACTCTTTTATTTCTGGCTGATAATTATGATGTGTAGAACTTAATTAATTAATGACATGTTTCATACAAAAATATACTCCGAGAAAACGATGACAAAGTATATAATATTTACTTTTAATGATTTGGCAATATGTTAATGGAAGCAACTGTGTAAGATGCGAAATATTACTTTACTTAGCGACAACATTTGTGAACAATCCGTGAGTGAGGCAATTCGTTGCCTTTTCGTACTAAATCATTATCATATTGATCAAATATGTTTACAAAGTGGATTTACACGTGGCAATCGATTAACGGGACCACGTGGAAGCTTTTCCCGGTCCACGGAACAAATTGGGAATCCGAATAAATTATAAATAGGCTTAATAGACTTTCTATTTGGGCCACTATAAATTTGATTAAATATATGAACAGGCCCACGAAGAGATTCTCTGGACCAAATTTTGCTTTAGTGATTCTTCTGAACTTGCTTCATTAGTTTAAGTTCTGAAACATAGAGCTTCACTTGATTTGATGATAAACACATTAGAACTCTTAGAAATCAAACGTTTTAGATTATTAAAATTAATCTAAACATTAAACACCCCACACTTTAAACACACCATTAAACCAACAATTAATAACCAGATTCTTAATTATATCAACACTAATCCCAATCTTAACTTGGACATAACACACAAACACAACAAACTCATCTTCTTTCTTTCTTTCTTTCTCTGCTTCACTTGAAAATCTCAAACCCGTATTAGAATGTCTCCACGGCTGCTGTTGGATTCAACTCTGTAACTGCAGAAGCATTCTTCATTGCCTCGAACCGTGGCTCTTTGGGCTGAAACTTGACCCCTGCATAGAGCTTCATGTAGTCATCAAAGACGAAACTCGGGTACTCGGTTTCTTTCTCGACAAGCGATGAAGCTGGAGAGATCTCGGCATCGCTTCCTGGATTGTAGAATGATGCAATGGACATTCTGTTTCCTTCTTGTTGAGTCACCACACGGTGCATCACACTCTTGTACTTGCCGTTGGTTATCACCTACACTCAATTAACAAAATATACATATTCCAGTTAAACCTTTATTTCAAGATCGGTTTAGTTGTACCAGGACCAAACCAAAACCCAATTTCAATACTAAAACATTGGTTATTTTTAGCAAAATATCCATTGAAAATGTGGTGTGAACATGACATACCTCAAGTTGGTCACCAAGATTGATGACAATGGAGTGGTTGAGAGGAGGGACATCAATCCAGTCACCATCTTTAAGAAGCTGAAGACCACTGACCTTGTCGTCTTGAAACAACAAGATGATGCCTCCTGCATCTGTGTGGGCCCTAAGACCTTTGATCATCTCTGGTTTAGGACAAGGTGGATAATTACTCACCTTTGTCCCAAATGTTGGGCCTTTAGTTCCACAAAACACTTTCTTCAAATACCCTTTCTCTAACCCTAGATTTTCACACAATAGATCCAACAAATCCTCTGCTAGAGTCTCCAGCCTCTTCCCAAAGTCTTTCATGGCCGACCTGCCAAATCATAACATTTTTACTACTTCAGACAATATACTTATGAAAGTTTCTTATAGGTTACTTTTAAGTAGAACAATTAAAAAAAATTGTTTTCTAACCAATAAAATATCACCAAAATAAATCCCTAGCTAACCCATATGAGAAAAATGAACCTTTTTAATAAATGGAAAAGAGGTAGAGTGGATAATTAATAATTTTGTTTTAGTAATAATTATGATTTCAAAAAAAAAAAAAATGTGTCCCTATGTATTAAATGGCCTTACTATTATTGATCTACCCTTAAAGATTTTATGATCAATGAAGGGAGATTTTAGATTAATAGGTTCCATGGAAGATAAGAAATCTCATATATGTATAGTTAAATGAATATAACATATGATTTAAAATTGTGTGTTTTCATTTTTTGTACCGGTATTCATCAGACATATCAGGAATCTCGTAAAGATTGGATTGAGGTAGATGACGAAGGTAGAAAGTGCTTTCCCAATCGACATCCTCAACTTCAGTCTCAAGCTTATCCAAACCTTTGGACTTGAGCATGTCATTGAACTTTTGTTCCTGATATGTCTTGTAATGTTCCTTTGTCATCTTCTCGATGCTGTCCATTAAGTCATATGGTAATCCATGGTTCACTATCTGAAAATTAAATTAACCCAAAAAAACAAAACATCCTCATTACCATGAAGATTTAAGAGCTAGCTATAATCAAACAACCAACAAATATGTATATTTGTATCTATGTATCTATGTATTTTGTATGTACCTCAAAGAAGCCCCAATTCTCACAAGCTTCATTGATTAAAGCCATGGTTTGGTCTCTCTCTTCACCATTGAGCTTGGCCAAGTCTACCACTGGAAACTTAATGTTCTTCTCCATCTCTCTCTCTCTTCTTTGAAGTTGCAAGTTGTGTGTGTGGTTGATTTGCTTTGATGTGAGACTTAGTGAATGAGAGAGGGTTGGTATTTATAGGCGCAAATGAAGGAGATTGGATATTTCATTTATATAAATATGTTAGAAAATATGTGTGATAGCCGTAGATAAGATGTATAAATGTATCATTTCAAATAGATAAAAGAAAATTAAAGTAAAAGAAACAGAAGTTCGTGGAGCATGTATGTGAGCACATCTACCGTGGACCCCTACCCTCTCTTTCCTTTATGAGTTTGATTCATTTGGCATTTTCCTTTTGGGTCTCTCTATTATGCACTTCAATTGGTTTATTTTCGAATTGTTTTATTGGAAATGATAAGAATGGTTTACAAATGACAAAAATCTAGGAACCTATGTAAGTATTTACTATTTAGGGTCATCTGTAACCGGTCTTTCAACATCTTTCTTAAATATTTTTAATACACCAAACATACGTCTATAAAAAAATTGGTAGAAGATTTTCAAATACTATTTTGAGATGGCTATGAATAGCTGACTCTACGTGTTGAACCCAATATTGTTTTAAGTATAATTAACCAATTCTGAGAAGAGTTGTTCCTATAAAAACAAAACTAGTTCTATCACTTGCATAGGTGTATTTGTCATTTTCTAGATACCGATCTTGAAAATTTCTTTGACATCTTTCTTAAAATCGAAGTTGTGAAGAAATTCTGGGATGCATATCAAATGTGTGTACCACCCTAATTATTTGTATATTATTCCTGGATTTGAATTTTTTTTTTCTGCTCAATTTTAGTATATAGATTTTATTTTTATGTGACAACCCATTTTCTGTATTATGTAAATATCACATAATTTGATTAATTGTGGTTTTTTACGTCACTTGAGTCGACAAGATCCGATATATAATATAATCTTCATTATACATGATAACATGACTACATGAAGTCGAATTCTGGTGGAAAACAAACCGCAAAAGTAATTCAGTAAACACTTAACTAAAGATATTTCCTCTATGTTTGATTTATTTTCTTTTATACGTTTACTTTTTAGTAGATTATCTATCGTAAAATTGTGTTAGACTAAGTATACTTACCTATCCATTTGTTCTATATAGGTAGTCCTATATATAGATTATATTAGTAAATACAAATACTTAAATCAAAATGTGTCATCATTTCTCTCATACATATCATGATCCGAAAGTAGCTCTTGCAAGATAATTGCATCAGAGAAGTCCAATCAAATAAAGTCTCTAATAGATTCGAATTTCAAAAAATTAGAACGCGTATGGAATATAAGCTACCAAATTTTCATGGTGCCTTGTTTGATAATATTCTTGCTTGACCACTTTTTGATATATCAATTTATCTTTAAATTCCTCCACACTTTAGGCGAATCACCAAAAAAATTTGATCTGATGTTTTTCTTATAATAATATACAAGTCAAATAATTAAATATGGAATTAAAAATTCATCGAATATTCCCAAACTCAATTTAAACAAAACAAATGGTATAATACCGTAACAATTACTTCTTCTTTCTTTTCGCTTATATATGTTTTCTAACTCAATAATGCACCGAAAGATTATCATAACCATAAGCCATCGTAAGTATATATAATGTAAATGTTATTAATTAGTACTAATTACTAGTTGCAATAAGTTGAGAATTAATTGTTGAATAACAAATCTCTCTCTCTCTATCCCTCTCCCTCTCTATCTTCTTAAAAACGTTGACCAAAGTCAGAACAAAGACTACGTTCGTGGCTGCTACCTACTTTTCTCTTGGAAAATCGTAGACTCCATTCATGCGCGTGATATAATATTTTTTGTTTCAATAATTGTCTGAATTATGAAAAATGTGTATAGATCAAGTTTAAAGTTTGTATTTGAAACATTTTAAAAATTCTCATCAGTTATGTCGGATCCTAAATCTAAAATGGGCGGTGTAAAAGAATGAACCAAGAGCATAATCAACGCAGGTTCTTAAATGGGTTTCTTAGATGTTTTCTTAATTAAATTAAAGATTAAATACAAATTTTCTTAAGAACCGATTCTTATTTGGGATGAATCGATTCTTAAGGTGTACCTGTCACTCCCATTCTCCTTCGCCCACTTCTCTCTTTCTTCCAAATATCTCAATCTGTGTCTTCTCCCAAAACTTTTCCAATTCATCGCTTATTATCCCCTCCAAATCTGTAGTGAAAATGTCAAGTTAACAACACTCTTCTCGATTTCTGAAATTGCAATGGCTTCCTTCACTACCTCTTCTTCTTCCTCACTTCTCCCCAAAACCTTGCTTCCCATAAGCCACATGAATCTCTCTCCTACACTCTCTGGTATCCGCCTTTGTGGCGACGTATGGAACCCTCTGCTCCGGAGTATCTCCACCACCGCTGGGTCTCGGCGTCGGGTGGCGATTGTGAAGGCTGCGACGGTGGATTCGGATTACTCGTCGAAACGGAGCAGTAGTAATGAGCAGAGAGAGATGATTATGCTTCCTGGATGCGATTACAATCATTGGCTTATTGTAATGGAGTTTCCCAAGGATCCAGCGCCAACTAGAGAGCAGATGATTGATACTTACCTTAACACTCTTGCTACTATTCTTGGAAGGTTCAATTTCTTTGTGATTGGTTCTCTCCTTTGTTGATTTAGTTAATTAATTTCGATATATATAGTTGTTCTAAGGCTTTCATTTGAAATAATAATGTGCTTAAGAAGATTTTTGTTTCATGAGGTTAGGGTTTTTAATTGGTTTGTGATGATAATGTAAGGTAAGGGTTTAGTGAACTGAGTAAAACCTTCAGCTTTAAATTTGCGTTGAAGTTGACTAGTTTATCGAATTTTTTTTTGAACTTTATCTGAGGGTTGAAATTAGGTTTAAGTTAGTTCGTTTTGGATAAATTAGTTTAATCTTTAGTCTGATTTGTTTTCACCTCTTGAGATGTGCTAACATATGGAACATTTGATATATAGCTTGTTAGAAAATTTGTCGAATAGATTGCTTTACTTTGACTTGAATTGAAAATGTTGTTTCAAGGTTCTTGAACTCAGACTAGATATGGGAAAGAGGGAGCCTAATTGATTCTGTCAGCTACTTAAACTCAAGCTCACAAGTAACAAAGTAGAGTAATAGAGTATCCGCAGCCGCTTTTGATACTTCATACTGAAAGCAAAACGTTTTTGTATTGGTTTGGTTATCTTAAACTTGAAAATAATATGTTCATATGTGTAACTGTTGTTTTTGGACAGTTGAAACGGCCTCAGTCTCTCCTTTACAAGTTTGTGAAGGAAACTAAAAGGACAAGTATTAGCATCTGTTTTGCTTCTTTTCTTCGAGCTATGTATGAAATGTAGATTTTTGTATCATGATCATAATGTTTATAGGATCTATCTTCCTCTCTCTCTGTATCCTTGTTCTGATAATTGGATTGGTTTGTGTTCCTTCTAGGTGACAAGTACATCAATGGAGAGATTATCTGTTGCAGCCTGTATTTTTCAGCACTAGGACTTACATAAGCTTCATCAAACCAGACCAGACAATGTGGTACCAAGCTTGTAAGACTTGTAACAAGAAAGTAACTGAAGCACTTGACTCTGGTTACTGGTGTGAAGGTTGCCAGAAAAAATATGAAGAATGCAGCTTAAGGTGAGAGATTCATTAGATCAAACTTAAGTATGATACTTTCTTCCTATTTTCAGACTTCTTAGTTCTGTCCACTTTGGTTGTTGCTAGGTACATAATGGATGTGAATGTCACCGCTAGGTACATAATCCTATTTTCAGACAAGTCATTGTATGTTTTTCTTTTTGGTCAAGAACTAAAATATGTAAGTTTATTTTCAGATTTTGTTAATAGATTTCTAATTTCTTCATAGGTCACATAAACATGTATTTCTCTGTCTGTCTTCACTTTAAAGAAAACAAAAAACCAACCCATTAAAGAAACAAGATGCTATAAAACAAAACAGAGCACAAATAAAATGTTTCAATGTCAAGTATGTTTCAAATTTCATTTACTTCAATGTATTTTATGTTGTATTCATAAATAAAATTAAAACTTACAATCAAATAAATTAAATTTTTTTTTTTTTAAGCACCCTTAATAAGATTCTCTCCCATTGGAACAGTGACAAAAATGAATTTTTAACAGAGGTGCTTAAAACAACTTTAATAATTAAATATATGCTAAGCATCCCATAAGCACCCCTTGCATTGATCATGCTCTTAGGGCATCTCCAATCGGACGGCAAAACGCCATTTTTGCCGTCGTCGAGCTCCAACCGGACGGGATAATCGACGGCAAACGACATATTTGAAGATTTTGCTATAGGTCATCAGCATATATGGCGTACGCCTGTTCACGACGGCAAACGGCAAATATGGCGTGGGCGAGCTCTCCAATCGGCGACGGCAAACGGCAAACGCCAAATCTGATTTTGCAATTTTTTGTTTTTTTTTGTGTGCAGATCCGGTGGCGCCTTGCAGATCCGGTGAAGAATTCCGGCGATTCGGAGAAGTTGAAGTCGCTGCAAGTCGGAGAAGATGAAGTCGGAGGAGATCAAGTCGGAGAAGATGATGTCAACGGAGAAGATGAAGTCGATGGATTTTTTTTTTTTTTCAAAACCGGTTAAGAGTTATTGAGTAAACCGGTTTAGAGATAAATGATTAAACCGGTTTAGAGATTAAATTTTAAATTAATTAAAATGGTTAAGTGTGGTTTGAGATTAAACCAAGAATAATTAAAACCGGTTAAGTGTGGTTTGAGATTAAATCTATTTAATTAAATTTGGTTAAACCGGTGGTTATGAAACCGGTTTAATAGGTTTAATGAGATTGATACTGGTTGATTCGGTTTAATGAGATTAAACCACATAACCGGGTAATTTGGTGTAATTATGATTAAAACATTGATTAAATCAAAATTAAACCTAATTTAGAGTAAACCGAGATTAAATTGTGTATAAACCGGTTAAGCATAAATGAGATTAAACCGAAATTTAACGAAAATTGTGTATAGCCGCTATCTTCGATCTCCTGATGCTAACGATGTGGCACGGTTACTCCGCATTGGTGAAAGTCGAGGGTTTTCAGGTATGTTGGGTAGTTTAGATTGTATGCATTGGAAGTGGAAAAACTGCCCAACAGCTTGGGGAGGACAATATGCTGGTCGTAGTGGATCTCCAACTATTATTTTAGAGGCGGTAGCGGATTATGATCTTTGGATTTGGCATGCATATTTTGGGTTACCCGGATCTAACAATGATATTAATGTGTTAGAAGCGTCTCATCTTTTTTCTAATCTAGCTGAAGGAATTGCTCCACCCACCAACTATGTTATCAATGGTAAAAACTATGATATGGGTTATTATCTTGCTGACGGGATATATCCAAAATGGGCTACCCTTGTTCAAACCATTCATGACCCTCGTGATCCGAAAAAAAAATTATTTGCAAAGATGCAAGAAGCTTGTAGAAAAGACGTGGAACGTGCTTTTGGAGTTTTACAATCAAGATTCGCAATTATGGTCGGACCAGCTCGCCTTTGGTCAAAGACAGTGTTACATGATATAATGACAAGTTGTATCATTATGCACAATATGATCATTGAAGATGAGTGTGATCTTGACGCACCATTTCAAGAACAAACAGAATTCCCACCTCCGGAAGTTGAGATGACGGGTGATGATGATGCTCGGTTTCAAGCATTCTTAGCTCGACACAGGAAAATTAAAAACTGAGATGCTCATATCGAACTTCGAAATGCGTTGGTAGAACACATATGGTCTGCTTATAGTAATTCTGAAAATTAGTACTTTGTTATTTATGTTTTAATCTTTTAAGTTATCGATTGTAATCTTTTTTTTAATTTTATTTTGAAATCGGTTTTTTTCTTTTGCAATCTTTTTAAAATTATTATTTGTAATTTTTTAATTATCTTTTGTAATTGTATTCCAAATTAAGTAATAAAAAATAGTTTCTTAATTATTAATCATAAAGTTTAATTAAATTAAAAATAGTAAAGAGAATCTTAAATTTAATAATATAATATTAAAGAATATTCTTTTTAGTGTGAGATTTGGTGTTGTGGGTTGAAGATGAAAAACACCAAAACATCAAATTTGGTGTAAAAATCACACCAAATTTGGTGTTGTGGTTGGTGGTGTTGTGGTTGGAGATGACCTTAGCAACATCCAAAATCATGTCTGAAAATTAATTATAAAAAATGTCTGAAAATTGATAGGATCGCTAATTAAACGCTTTTAAATTTAAAAACGAGCGTTAATTAATGTTTATACATTCTCCGAGTGACAGCATATAATAAACTTTTGTTTTCTCTTCTTTTAATGTTTATGCTTTCCCGCATCACTAATGATTTCTTTTCTGAAAAATGTTTTTACAAAAAATATTGTTTCATTACAACTCTACAAGTAAAGCTTGTGTTTAACTGTTTATATTTAATATGCCTTTAATTTTCCTTAGTTTCTTGTATTAAAGTATAATTGTATTTATCAATATTGCTGACTATATTTGTTTATAGTAGGCATTGTGTTTACGCTTCCACGATCCGACGTATGTATTGAGTCTGCTGGAACAATGCATGTTTCTATGAATATGATGTGGAAAAGTGTCGATTTCAATGTGAGGTATCTATATAATGCAGATTTATATTAACTACCATACCTACCATGCCAAATACTACATAAACGAAGATGTTTTTTTTATATATTTTGTTAAAAGGGTTTAAACGAAGATGTTTAGGCCAAATGCAATACAAATTATAAGAATTTAGCCAAATCCTATATTGATATAAATGTCGTGAATCAACTCGTTATGCCACATATGCATGCAGCAAAACTACGTCGTTTAATCAAAATTATATTAGCTATTATTGAGAAAAAAATATATATTAACCGTTGGTATACTGTTTTCCGTTATTTAAAAACTGACACAATTACGAATAAATGCAAATGAAATTGTAGTCGCTGAAAAACAATCTCCTAATTTATGTTTTTTCTACTAAAATTATTAACTTCAATATGTTATTGGGAAAAACAGCAAATACGAAAATTTCATTGGGAAAGTTAGTAAAATACTTTCTTTGTTTCTAAATACCGTAACTGCTGTAGAAATTTCCAATTACAATATATTCAAGTTCAACATCAGAGTTTAGATAGTCTTTAATTACACGTAGATAATAACTAAACAAAATGTAATCTACACAATGTCTTCATTCCCTTGGAGGTCAGAATTTTTGGTCAATTAGTTATACAATTATGAGTGGTTGAAAACATGGCGTACGACAAATCAAATCATACAAATTAGGTTATATCACAAGATGACATATATCAGGTTCATGAACTTCATGTATTTCGTTTTTTTTTGTTGTTTTTAAAATTATTGTATTCACGTCAGGATTCGGCTTTTTATAAAAGTAATATTCATGTCTATATCTATAAAGCACGAGGGCAATATTGAATAATGGAAATTTTCTTTTACGAAATATTCGGTTTGCTTAAAAGAGATATGATGCAAAGTTACAAATATGTCATTCTCAATATATTATATTATACTAAATTCTTAAGAAATTTATTGGTGCTTCGGATGCTACTACAATTATTAACTTACGTTTTCTAATCAATGAAAATCCTTCCTACTAATTTTATATTTGTTAATACAAAAGAAGATCTTTTCAATCAAACATTACAACTGATTTCTATGCAATTAAACAATTTCATGTTAGTTGTTAATCATGGATTTTGAATTATTTGTTTTCAATTATAGTGGTATTCGTAGAACCGTGTTCACGTTACTAGAAGTTGGAAATGATTTAAAAAATGTCTTAATTCATATAAAACCATATCGTGTGCAATAAGTAGCTAATTATTTGAAGTTTTGCTTGAAATTTGTCGTAAATCCATAACAAAACTACAAAAATACTATAATAGCATTCGTATAGAATCGTGTTCACGTTAATAGAAGTTGGAAATGATTTGAAAAATGTCTTAATTCATATAAAATCATATCGTGTACAATAATAAATAGCTAATTATTTGAAGTTTTGCTTGAAATTTGTAGTAAATCCATGAAAAAACTACAAAAAATACTATATTTATTAGATGAGATAGAAAAATAATATTGAAATGTACTAAAAACATTGAACACCAAATATTCATAGAAATAGCATGTACGTAAAATTTAAAATAAATCGCCAGCAAAATGTAGTGTCACTATGAACAATTTGACAATCGAAACTAAAGTGAAAGAACAACACAGTTTCCGCAATTATTTAGGATTTTTTTGTTAATTAAATCATTAGTTTTTTTTGGATAATAAAATTAAATCATTGTTTCCTTTAATCATATTCCTTAATATTTACTCCCTTTGTTCCTAATTGATTTTATTTCTAGAATTTTCACACAGATTAATAAAACATATTAAAAACTTGTTATAAATGCATCGTTTTGTGTGATTAACAATTTTCAATAATTCTAAACCAATAATATTCAGTTATTTTTTTGAACTTTACAATATATCATCAATGACTAATAAGCACTACATAGAAAACCTAAAAATTGTATCTTTTTAAACAAATTTTTTTTCTAGAAATAGGATCAATAAAGAACGGAGGGAGTATTATGTAAGTATATAATTGTTCCCCTTGAACAAATACTCCTTTTAAGAACTAAGAATCTTTAAAACAAATACATACGTAAAAATGGACCCCTTAATATGTAGTATATTAATTACGTAGTTACTAAGCTAATTGATGCTTATAATATTTGTATATGTCTTTCAACAAAAATTTGTTTTGTTAATCAATCTGTATCTTTTAAAGTTTAGGTTATTCATGTAGTTACTGGCATAATTACCATTGCTGCATTTTAGATTCTTAATCGCAGCGAACGGTGCATATATTATTTTACTATAGTTGTTATCCCAAGATTGTGCTGAATACCATTTAACAAAACAAAACAAAAAAAAGATTTGTGCTTAGGAATATATTTAGTATGTGAACATTTAATATTCTGGTTTACACGTTTATAAATGTAGAAATGTTGATTAAGTTATCCATTCTTTTTTTTTTTTTTGTTTTTTTATAATCCGGAGGTTCTTCCGAACTTTAGGTCCAGATTAATCTCCCTTAGGCCCTGCTTCTTTTTTGCATAATTTCACTGTGAGTTAGGTGGTCAAGTAGATTTGAACCCGAGTTTCAAGGCAGACATATACCCAACCTCAAGCCACTGGGATACCACCACTTGATTAGTTGTCCATTCTTTTATGACGAAGAATTTATTGTTCATATTGTAAGTACCTTTTTTAAGTTTAAATAATGAGTTATTGGAGAACATTTAATACTAAACATTTTATATTAAGGTTCTTACTTATTTAAGGTTGGAAGAATCGATTAACACAGATACGACCCTTATGGCCGCCCTTTAAAACAAAGTTTTTTTTTATATAAATAAAGTTATACCGGAATCTACACTACAATAACAACTAATGACAGATCTTTAGTTTAATTGTAATGTTTTAACATTACCTACCATATTTTAATTTACAAATTGACATTTAAAGTGTAAAGTATGAGATGGGACTCGTGATTAACCGGCATTAGTTCAATAATATCTGCAATCTCTTTTCTATTCTCTCTCTCATAGAAAATGCTGAAGAAACAGAGTTTTGCTTCTTCTTCTATTTTTTTTTTTTGTAGTTACTGATGAAAGACGTGCTGTTTTAATATATATGCTACCAAATTCAGATGTAACATAAATTTGTTTTAAGTACAACTAAAACTGGATCCCAAACCTGAAGAAACTTCAAACCAAATTTCCAAAAAATTATAGTTAACACTTAACAAAATAGATAATTTTTGCCTCTATTTTCAAGATCTTAGTTTTGTACTTATCTAGTGGTGAGCAAAGATTGCATAAAGAACCAAAGGACAAATTGTTAGTAGGAACACACAACGAAAAGGAGAGTGGGATCCGGAGGATACCTCGAGATAACACCAAAGTCACTAATATACATGTGGTCTATTAAAAATTTTTGTATCATATATGTGAAAACTATAAAAGTTTAGAATGATAATGATAATCCCTAAAACGTTAGCAAATCGAAATAAATGGATGGAAAATGATAGAAATGGAAATGAAGGACCAACGCATGCTTCAAACAAATGATCACAGAGACAAAATATGAAGTTGTGATCAACTTTCCAGCTTTAAAATTGCGGCCATTTATCATTTTGAAGAAAAATAAACAAATTAAATTAACTTTTTTCTTTTTTTTTTGGTTACCAAGAAGCTAAAATCTCATAATTCTCTTATACTTTGTTACTCTCTTCCCCAACACCAAAACTTTATTCGTACTTAGATCAATTTCAATCCCATTCTATTTTTAACTTAGAATTTTCTCTAAACGCTACTCCATTTCCAACTTAATAATGGAGTAAACAATGGGAATGGGATTATCCCAAAAATAAGTAATTTTATTCATCACTACATTTTTTACTCATTGCTTCATTTTCAACTCCATTTTGAAATAGGGTTAAAGTACAATTCAATTCTATTTTGGAGTTATTCCATCTTGATATAAAAAATAGAGTAATACATTGGAGATGCTCTTACTTAAAGCTTTTTTTTGTTTAGAAATTCTATTATTAAACTAATAGCTAGAGATATAGTTTATGAATATTTTATTTAAGTAGATTAAACTTATTTTTAAGTATTAAATAAATTAAATTGTTTAAATTTTATGGTTGAAACTGGTAATGGTATTCAATATGGATTTCAGTTAGGTTGAGAGTCAGATATTTTTAGAACTTTTATGAATTATGATTTGAAAAGAACAAAAATTTTAACAGAAATTTTGAAACACCAGTTTTCTTTTAGTTTTAATCATTTAATATAGAAAAAGAATAATGTTAAGGAAAATAAAAAGAATGGTTTTTTTTTTACAAAAATTAAGGGTTTGGAGAATCAATCAATTTGGAAAAAAAAATTGTATCCTTTTTAATACAATATATTTAATCATTTTAATGGCATATTTAAGACTCCAAGTCCAAGTTTATTCAGTTTGGTCCCATAACTAGATAGTGAATACACATATATTTAGGGTCCCATAACTGGATAGTGATCAATACACATATGTTTAGGGTCCTGATCATTCCACTGGGAAATTCAAGTATATATATGTATCCGGTGCAAACCATATGTTATGAAATTTTCTATTTAGATTAATATCATAAAAACATTATTCTATTAGTTATGATATGTTTTTTTGTAAATGCTTACAAATTTAATATTTTCATACATATTTATTTATCTATTTTATGTTTTATATACAAATAAATAATACCGAATACGTGTATTTTTATTAAGAAGTGATTTCTTAAAATAATTTGGATTGGATAAAATATGTGGATACTTACGTTTTTGTATCAATACCTGAAATGTTTGGATGAGCATAGATCATATATGTACAACTAGTTTGAGCTATAAACATTTTAAAAATAACTTTAATCTCTTATATTTGGGATGTGTCCATCCCATGCCATACGGTGGGTTGTTTTTTTTCTTTTCAATAAACTTTGAAAGTTGGACTTTTATATAAATTTTCTGATGGCTGGAAGTCTGGAACTAACCTTGATAAATACTATATTTAAAGTGTAAATCACTTCTCCCGAATTAAATTAAAATAGTGATTTTGAGAATTCTTAAGAACCATAAGGCAACTACCTACTTGTTTATACGATGAATTTTTTGCAGTGAATAGTTGTGGTAGTCGAATAATTGAAGTAATTTCGGATAGTGTATAGCTAGCAAAGGAAAAGTGAATTATAGACACCTACCTAATTTATAATTCGCCAATACAGAAATATATTATTTTTCAATCATCATATTGATCTGTAAGGTTTCACTTTTATAAGTTAGGTCATTTTGCAGTTACACAAATAGAAATAATTGGAACTTTAGTAATACCTGACATGATTTCAAGCATTGCAAGGATCCAAAAATAGGAAGCTTTTGGACTAAATTCCATGAATCTTACCCTTAAATTCAATAAGTTGGTCTCATGTCTTTCCTCTTTACGGCAAAACTTGTGCGGTCTCATTTCAACTCAATAATCATATCTTTGGTCTACCAATTTGCCTTTAGCTAGTTAATAGACTCTACCAAAGGTGTGTTTCGTTAACTGTGTTTGGTCCATGGGAGGAGACAAATTTTTTAAGGTTTTTGCCAAATGGTTAAACCATAAATGAGAGATGGGTTCATGAACATGGACGACATTGTCTGAACTTTATTTTGGAACTTGTTGCACATGCCTTGTTCTCATCTCATCTATACATATATATAGACATACATGTTACATACATATAAATGTATCTAACCTGGGTCACATCCATGACACATCTCTTCTCAGTAGCCACAAATAATACAGCACTCATATCTATATATATATATATAAGATCGTAGTTACTCCAAACGTCAATTTTGCTTCTTCTTTTTTTCATGAAGAAGAACAAAATTTTTATTAAACAATCATATTATGAAAAAAAAATATATTTAGTTTTTCCATAAAATATTTTTTGCAAGCTCTAAATACAATTGAAGCTCTTTTGCTGTTTGCGTTTGAAACTAACAACAAAATGTTCAAAATATTAAAATGTTGTGATATGCGTTGTAGTAAAATTATTAGCGTTAAAAAAAAAAAAAAAAATTATTCGCGTAGGTCTTGCCAATGGAGAGCCAGTCTCCTGTAAATAATGAACAAACACTTAACAATCATTAAAAAATACCAATAAAATTGCACAGTAAGATATTTGTATCGCTTCTATATATAAAAAAATCCGAGTGTGAACAAAATAAAAAACCTTGCGGTAAAAGATAAAAAGTAGCTTAAAATTTTCCTAGTTTTTTTTTTTCATAATGTTAATTTTTATATGTTTAATTTCCAATTCTTGTGAAGTAATTGTCCCAATCTTATTATTTTATGTCATGTGTAAAAAATATATGATTAATATGAATAGCAAAGAAATTTGAAGATTTCATGTATTTTTTTTTTGTCAGCAAGATTTCATGTATTTAAAGTATTAGTATAATTTCTACATAGAGTATGAGAAATCTTTCTTCTTCTTTTTTTTTCCTTTTTAAAAAGCTTTTAAACCAAAATATAAAAAAAAAATCCCGGAAATCTTCCTTAAAATACGAATGACTTACATCGTTTGAATCCTAATTCCTTATCAAAGGTCAGGCTTTTCACTCGAGTGATTTCGTTGACATTTGGATATCTGACCATTCAGCTATAAATACTTCATCTGTCGGGTTGCACGACCGGCACTACATGGTAGTAACTAGTCCAAACAATAACTGATTTATCCATCGAATTATACGGACTTTTATAAGATTGGATCCCCATACTCTTTAGATCTGGTACAAAATACCAATAATTAAGCTAGCAAATGATTCCAAAAAGTACACCGTCACCAAATCTATTACCTAATAAATATCTCTCCTTACAAATTTTTTTTTTAAACCGCAAGAGTTTGTTCTTAAACATAATCACAAATATACTAAAGAAGAATGAACCCAGAGCACAAAAAAAAAAAAAAATCAATTCTTTTGTTCTATTACTAGACCACTAACACTTTAGTGTTTCCTCTTACTCATCGACAAAAGGTTTTCCTATAATTTTTTCATATTCTAAAAATCTCCGCCTAGTTCCGATTACTCTCCGTCTAGTCGTTAGGCCCACCCTCGCCGCCTGATTAGCGCTTAATCGCTAGACCTATCTTCACCGCCAGATAATTTCTTTATTATTATTCAGACATTTAGATTGAAGGTTTGTGATATTTTACAATAACTTATATTCAAAATTTTAATGAAATCATAAAATTTTGTCTTAAAAATACGTTTTATATGTTTCTTGCAATTTTAAAAGTAATATTATAGAAAATTTTAATTATAATGGATTAATATATTTTAAAAACATTAAAATAGTCAACCATAAAACTAATTCCCGATTAATTTCTGATTTATTGGTTAGGCGTTAGGTCCAGTCTTATCGCCCGATTAGCGTCTAGCGATTTTTGGAACATGGCAATTTTCTAAACACGACGCGCATGACATTTTTTTAATCGTGACTTATTGGTTATAAGACATTCGAAAAATATCACTTGAAAAATGGTTACTATGTACGTATTAAAAGCTAAGTTATAAACTTAGAAGACTTAAAAGAAAGTTTTATAAGATATTCGAAAATATCACTACGAAATGTGAAAAAATAACGAAACGAACAGAATCGTCAAACAACGTCGATGGCTGTACTTGTTCATACGATTTGTCAATTTGTTTGTACCACTTATTGAATTTGATTCCAAGTAGATCACGTAAGGTACATAATATCAGTAGCTCTCTGTCATAATGGCACAGATATGTCTGAATTTGACCCTAGCCAATTCCAGAATTTGATGTCGATCGAATCCACCAAAAGCTATGATCTCAAGGGCGTATTTTCTCTTATAATAATTATATATATATATACTAAATTGATAGGGAAAATCAGCTCTGCAACCAGCTTTTTACATGACATAAATGGTATGTTTGAGATAGAGAAAACCCAGCTTTTTACACTCTTATTTTTCAAGAGAATAAAATCAAAATGGAATGTTTGTTATATATAATGTATGATAGAGATATATCAATAAGTTCATATTCGGTTTTTTCTTTTTTGATAATTGATGTTACGCAACTGCACTTTAGAATATTGTTGAAACTTGTTTGACTAGATAATTGATAATGCTTCATGATGTGATTTAAGCTTAGTAACCCACTAATATATGCATTCACGATAGTTTCAAACAGCCTAGGTTCCCTACATATATGCGTTTGATTTTCAGGTAACGTTAACATCACAAACTCATATATGCCTCGGAGAGAACCGATTCTCTAGAAACAGAAAAAGTTGTAATTAAAATTGAGTTAATCAAACGGCTTTATCTTTAATGCTTTTGTTTGAGACTGAACTCAGACATCGAATTCTGTTAGATATATCCTTTACATCAAACTATTAACCAAGTTGTCTACGGTTTAACCAAATTGACCTAATAATATATATACTTGTAGGAAGAGAACCGGTTTGATATCGTTCGGTTAAATACATTATACTATATTATAAAGATGAATGTCATTCACTTCTTTGAGTGCCACGTGTCCTCCTTTTTTCTTTTTTCTTTTTTTTGTCCGAAAACACTTCTCCAACGTTGTATCTGTTCTAGGCTTTAAAATTCTTTCTTCAGCTTTTAGAAAACTCATTCTATATGATTCATGAATATAACAAAAGTTTTCGAAAACCATTGTTTTTTTTGTTTTTGTCATGATACTCTTCTCTCAAAATCTTTGGGTCGATTATTTAGTAGCAAACAAAAGAGATGCATGTTCTTTACAGAAATTATCCATCTTTTAGAAACTACATTCTTATAGATATATAAATATGTAAGAGAAACCAATTTTTCTTTATACACTTCCTCCATCAAAAGGCAATATTTTGGTTGTATCAAGTGACCAAGATTTTAGGATTCTAATTTCCAAATTTAAAGAAATGATGTTAGCCCAACTTCAATTAAATGCAGATTTAAGGCTTTCACGATTATTCTATAGCTAAAAGTGATATCATAATTACATAACAAAATTAATGTTTTCAGATATCATAACTTTATAAGCCCAATATCACTAAACAGACATTAAATCTGAAAATTCAACTATATTAAGCAAAAATACAACAAAAAGCAAACCCTCAATATTATTAAGAGAGCTTAGGAAAAAAATCTGTAAGGGCATCCACTACATTTTCTAACTCTTGTACTATTTTCTAGCTCACATCTTCTCATAATATTCCCTCAGACACTTTTCTATTTGAGTGCCTACACCGTCAAATAACTTATCATCCCTTGTAATACCATCAATCATAACTTGCAAGTTGAACATTGGTTCCTCGCACTTATGTGAAGCCATCAACCTAATATGTAAGGTTGTAAGTCCTGAGAAACAACTTTTTCAAAAATGTGTCAAACACCTTGAAATTTTCAATATAACTATGTCCAGCTTCTCATCCACAGCGACAAAGAAACTTGAGATCATCATCGGGGTTGAAGTCCTACCACGTAGTTGACAGAAAGCAAAGAGAAATATGTATTGGCAATACCTCTATCATAGAGTAGCACCTTATCATATGCAATTATGATAACAGTTTTTGGTTGTTTTCGATTTTTAATCTTGTAGATATGAACTCTAAGATCTTTTAAAATTTAAAATTTAATATTCATGTCTTCCTATCTATTTGTCTACTCTTCATATGAAATAATATAATATACGGTCAAGATTTGTGCAACTCATCACCAATATGATTACTCTAAACAAAACTTTGCGACATTTCACCTGGTATTACTGATCTTTGTGTACGAAATACATAAACTATCTCTATGAATGATCTTTTCGCATTATTATCTTTTATTAAATTATACAATAAGAAGAAAAATAAACAAGAAAGAGCCTTCAACAAAACCTTACAACTTCAAGAATTTGTTTTCTATCTTTTTGTTGATAATTACATTAGATTGACCAAAAAGATAACAATAGAAAAATCTTTAAAATTCTACAGTCTCTAAATCTTGGATCTTCTTCTCCTTTTCAACGCATCTGAAAATAAACAAAATACATATCATATAATTTTTCTTTGTTTCACATGTAATCATTAATTTGATCTTAATGAAGAATCATGAATGTATAAACACTAAAATTAATAAAATTTGTAGTTAATTTAAAAATGCAAATAATATATATAATAAAGTTACGAAGAAGATTACATCTAAGCGAAAAAAATCAATAATTTTTACCGACATGATTTTACATTTATGTAGTATTTGATGAATTTTTTTTTTAATATGAAAAAATTATCAACAAAAAATAAGAAAAAAAAGTATAAGCACCAAAAAAAAGTAAAATGGTTTAATTTGTTTTCACATATGTATTTTATTATATAATAATTAATTATTTATTAATAATAATTTACAAATATATTAATAAAATAAATTTAAATAGTTATAACCAAACAACAATATATATACAAATTTTGCGCATATGTGCGGGTATAAGCCGAGTTGATAAAAAAAATCTTATGATATTTTCAAATTTTATATTATTTGAATATAAAAAAACTCGTAAATGCTAATATTGTATATTCAAATTATTTAAGAAAATTATAAGAATATTCAAATTTTATATTATTTCAATATTATGTTAAAATTGTCATCATAAATGCTATTGAAATTTTATATTTTATTTCGTTCTATATATATATATATTGTTACTCTGAGTCTAAATAAACTCTAGAAAACGAAGAATTTGCACACAAGAGCCGACTGTTGTAATTAACATCACAAATTCATAATCATTGATAGTCTTTCTTTGCAAAAACTAATTTGTGTAACAACCTTGACACTAGTGAGCAATGTATTTTTGCTCAGGCCCAATAAATGATGATGTGCATAAACACAGGCCTAGTTCAAATTTGTAACCCATACTTAAGATTTCACCAAATTGTAAACTTTAGGTATTTTTAAAAAAGGCTTTACGTAAAGACGATACACATGGAGCCGACGAAATGAATTATACACAAACTTTAGGTATTTTTTTTCTTTTGTCATAACCTTGGATTACACAAATCATTTCCAATTTAATCATATTCCTTTTCTTTTGTAACTAACAATATAAATTATACACAAAGAAATTGAACACATCATCACCGTCGATCAGATCAATCCAACGATCATAACAATCCATGAAATTTGTTTTCAGTAAAGATCGAGAACGTCAAAGATCGAACGGTTACAAAGAGGACACTTCCCACGATTCATCCAAATCTCTCTTGAGCAAACTCTACAATACGTATGACCACAGGGAATAAAAGCCGCACCTTTCTCCCTTCCCATACACACGCAACACAGTGGATCAAAACCCAACCACGTCGTCGCATCGCAACCGTCCGTTTCCGCTAGCAACCTCATCAACGGTACCTTAGTAACTGGAGTCTCCGTCACGTGCGCTAGTCTCTCCTCGGCCAAAGCCTCAGCAAGGTTCCTCGTAGAGCCACGTGTCAAACAATCCAACTCCGTACCCGGACCCGATAAGTCAACGACCCGGTTTTGACCTGAGTTTTCGTTTTCGTCTTCGTCTTCATCATCGACGACGATTGGCGTTTCTGATTCTCTGAGACGCAACGTAAGGGACCCACCGCAACAGCTAACCCAATCAAATCTCAGCCGTTGTTTCAACATTCTCCACTTGCTCATCGTTCGATCTCCACCGTTGATTTCATCTTCCTCGAGAAAACTCAGCATCATCGTTCTTTCACTTCCGATACCATCCGGCGATTCTCTAAGCAAATCACCGAGTTGACTCATCTTAACTCGGACCAGATCCCAAAAAACCCGAAAAAAGCGAGAAATAAATAACCGTTTGGGATCTTTCTTTTTAAATACGCTCAAAAATCACGAGAAATATAAAAGCTTTAATGGCTCCAATCAATAAATGCTTATGCAAGGACTCTGGTTTTTTTTGTTTCTTGAGGTCTCTTTGAGTTTATTATTTTGATCTCAAATTTGGATATAAATATAAAATATGTCAATTTTATAATAATACATATGTTATTGGAATGGAGAAAATGACAAAATTAGGAGAACAATTAGTGGGTACCACTCATCAGTATTTGACTTACATTTTGTATTATTAGGGAATCGTCCGTATTTCTCATTTTTTATGACTTTATATTATTTCATTGGTTGGTTTGTTTTCGTTCTTAATCAAATTTATCTTTTTCGTTAGGCAAGCATCAATTGTCAAACATAACGTATAGTATTAAACTATTAATCAATGATTGAAGGTGTTTTACAGTTTTAGTATACTACAACCTTTTGAAACATTAACTTTTAAAAATATTTGGAGGCTGATTACGTCAATGAAGATAATGAAAAAGATACCAAAAGAAGAAAAACTTATTTGGGCCTAAAGCTGAAGGCCTAAGCCCAAAGTACTAGGCCGATAACATTATTTTGGGCATAATTGCAATTACAAAACGAACGGTCCAATTTGCTTCGAAATTTCTGAAAAGGCCTTGAGTTAATTGCAGCCTTGCAGAATATATTTAGCCTTACAGTTATAGAAACCAGATATTTTGAATTATGACTTATGAGGATTAGGTTAACGTTTCCATTATTTGGATATTTGAAGAGATAATGGAATTTTAATTAGTAGGGAATATTGGAACCTAAAATTTTTAGTTTGATAAGTCATTCTTTGGTGTGTTTTTTGAGCTTTTCTTGGGTTTGTTCTTGAGCTGATCAAGAGTGGTGTTGTGTTGGTGTAAGTGTTGCGGAATTTCGCAGGATTAAAGTCTAAACTTAAAGTGGTGTTTAGCTGAGATTTAATTTACCATAAAGAGTTCACATTATAGAACAAAATGATAAGTTAAGAAGATTGTACTTAATTTACGCGTTTGCAAATATGTTGTATTTGCTTAGTAGAGGTGATAATAGAGAGAACCGAATCTCGTCTCTCGTTTATTTTCAACACTTTATATTTTCTAATACTGATCTTTGTTTATGGACTGAGTGGGATTTTAGAAGTATATTATAATTTTTACACCTTATTAGAAGTGGAAAACTAAATATTTAGTTACCAACATCAGCTTGTTACTTAGGGATCTTGTTTTCCTCTTTTGGTTTTTTAGTCTTCGGGTATATTTATGTTTTTCGCCAGCATCTGTATATCGACAATATATCCTTCCATCACATTATAAACAAAAACAGATAACAAAAAAAAAAAAGCCATATAATAGTCTACTATAAATGTGAGAGTTAGGTCTACTTTATGCCATTACAGATTTCACAAAATTTGAGTCCAATGTTTTTTTATTATTATTATTGCTTCACAGCAAAGATAAATGATAATAAATATTAGACTAGGCATAAAAGTTTAGAGAAAAGGAGTATAAACATAAATTATTTTAAAACATTTTTGGTTTTTTTTTTTGCTCAAGGCTTCCTACCCTTAGCTAAAGAGTATGAAATTATGAAATTGTAACCCCTTGCAACTTATACACCGACTTGGCCATTTTTGCTGCACGATTTTTGGATCGAACGTTAAATACAAAAAGATTTGGTTCCACAACTCAACAATACTAATTTTGTTGAAGTTTTGTGATGATATGGATTATAATTCTATGAGGATCTTCAAAGTGAGGTTTTGACATGATATGAAGTTGAACATTGAACACTAACTTAATTTATATGTTTGTTTGTTTGATATAACTACATTAAATCTGAGCTTTGAAAATAGACTCACTTATTTTTTGTTCTTTAGTCTTTAGTTGTAGTCTTGTCTATATACTTACCAATAAAATTAGTCTTATGCATTGAAAGCATATAGAATGAAAGAAAAGGTAAGGTTGGGTGGTCCAAATGTAAGCCATTATTGTTTGCATGTTTGGCATAAGAGGGGAGCAAGGAGAATATCTATTTGACGTTTGTAGTTACCAATCAATCTAGTCTTATGTCGTTTCTATCATATCCTAACTTGAAGTTGTGGCTGTGCACTATATATAAATTAATTAGTAATCCATTTTAATTTATCAAATTGCTTTTGAATCCCAGTCAAACCTAAGATTAGTCAATTCATTTTGGTCGATGGTTGGTTTTGATTCTTTTTGCATATCGCCTTCGTGGGTTATAGAATACATATATATAACTCACAATTTTTTTTATTTTTTTAGTGCATACCAATTGTTGGTTTTACTCATATATACAATGACAAAAATATATTTATATCACATCCCTTTTAATTTTTTTTCTTTTTTTGATAAGGGTTTAACTTAATTAAGTTTGTTAGCTTTTCCGTAAATTTGTTTTAATTCATATATTTATATGTATTTGGACTTTATATGTCATTTATAAATCCTAATGCAAGACTTTAATACAATATAATTTATATCACAATATTAAAATATCCGTGGTGATTTATATTTTATTTCGCATATTGTAACATGTTATTGCTAATTTTTAATATGATATATTTTTCATTTAATTGGTTAAGAATATTGGAATAAAAGTATATTTTGTTGATATTGAAAAAATCTTCAAGAAAGAAAACATGGCTAAATTAATTATTACTAAAAATATTGGAATATAAGTATGCTTTATAAAATAATACTATAAAATATAAAAAAGGCAAACAAAATAACAAATCTTTCAACAGTGGACAGAGGTGACGTAAAGCAAGGCAGAGAGAGTGTGAGAGATTGTAGTTTGTCTCCCTCTTCAATGACGTCTCACAACCTCACTTACCTTTTCTCCTTTATTCTCTCTTCCCTCTTTTTTTTTTTTTTTTTTTAATTTTATGGATAGACATTTCTCCCACATACATATCTATATATACATATATGTATCTACTTGTTTGTGTAAACATGTGGATGTGTGTATTTAATAGTCCTGAGCAAAACCCTAAACATCTGTCACTACCCTGAACCTGTGGATTTTCTAGAGGTTGAAGCTTCCAATGTAATTTGTGATAATACGCTTTAAAAACTATTATCACCTCTCTTAATTAATTTACGAGAGAATCGGTCATATAAAAAAAAAACTTGTTTCTTGTAGGAAACATTAAGTAACTTTTTCTAGTAAATCAAAGAATAATTTACTATATTTAGTAGTTGCCGAAAAGAAAAGAGACGAAAAAAACAGAAGCTTATCGACGAAAAAGAAATGAAATGAGTAGTTCCAATATTCAATAAGGACATAAGGTGTAATTAAATGTTATATTACGGCAAAATATTATGTTGAGATTGAAATTTGTGGGTACGGTGATATCTTTCACGGGGAACCCTATGGCCTACTGTGATGTGAAGGTTACCATAACGGATATATAAAATAATATAACTATATCATCGTCATCGTCATTATCAGCATCATGTTGTTGAAGATGGTATCATCATCTCCGTTATTGTTTCTCTGTCAAATCATGGTTGGACCACGTATTATGAAATAAATATGGAGTAAAGTATCGTTGGTTAAGAGTAATTATACCTTTTATTAATAAAAACAAATTATAATAAGAAATTTTTAATTTTACTAGAGGAAATAAAAACGCATGTGGATTACTGCTTTACTTTCAACGTGAGAATTACGTTCAATACTTTTTTTGCTATTAATTTTACTACGATCAACGAAACTCTAGAATATAAAGTTTTTTTTCTTTCCGTTCTCTACAAAAAAAATCAAACGGTCAAAGTCTAAATACGGGAAAAAAATATAATAGCATACGAACATATATCTTAAAATATTCAAAATTTGTATTGAATATCAGCATAATGTTCATTCAGTCGTCAGGATAAAACAGCAAATCTGAGAAAGTTGGGTTCACCACTCCAACAAATTCAGTGATTTAAATGAAATTAGCTTATAATGTAAAATTTACATAATGTATTTTCCATTATGAGCCAAACAACCGATTTCACTTTTAATAATACGAACAATCTAAACAAATCAAATCGAAAATGTATTACTAATTATAATAACACATGTGCTATGCAAGGGGGGTACATGTTGCTTTAAAAATTTTCATGTTAAATTAAAATGTAATTTTAATTAAATCAAAAGTTACAAATTTTTTAAAGATATTTAATAACTATAAATATTTTAGAGATGATTTTGGGAAATGGTAGGATTTTATTGTCTTTTACATGTTCTGAAAGTCATATCAATTCGTTTGCCTCACTGCAATCGACTTAAGAAGAATAAAATTAAAAATATTTTTTGTTTGTAGTTTAATATATTTTCATCCCCGAGAATAATTTTCTCCATGTTTATTTTTAGGATGAAAATTCCAAGTCTGAGATATTATAGCTACAATATTCCAATTTTTTTTGTTTGAAGAATTTAGTTGAGAAATATAACAATAATCCAAACTTCGTCTTAAACTTGAACGGATAAAATCATAGAGAATTAGTATGAGATAAAAAATGAATATGAATGAATTAAGATTAGTCATATACTTGAATAATCTTTTGTTATGATGGAGACGAAGAAAAATGTCTAAATAGAAAAAGAAGAATCGATAACAACGATGGAGGAAATACAGAAGAAGAACAAAATAATAAAAATTGAACTGAATTGGAGTTATGAGATGAACTGAAATTCTAAATCGTGGCATCATTTCTATTTTAAGGTGGTGGTAGTGGAAACAAATTTAAGGGACGTAGAATTTTGAAATGATAGTTTGTTAAAAGAATCGGAAAAATAGAAAAAATAAATACAAAGAGAGTAAAAAGAAGAGATTTTTATTTATTTATTTAATTTTGCATCTGTTTTCCTTATTCTCACCTTGCATCACTTTTTTTAATAACTTTTTACAGAATTTAAATTAGAAAACAACATTTATGTGGCAGATTTTGATTGAAAAAATAACTGATGTTTTATAAAATAAATAATTTATATAGCATGGAACACATGTCTAATTAATATATTATATATGAGCTTTGCTGTCATTTTAATCAAGTGGAAGTAATCAATCTCAAACAAAACCCAAGTTGAACAGATGACTATGAACTCTGTTTTAATTGTTCTTTCTAGAAGAGATAGTCACCTTTTGAGAAAAACTGGAATTATAAGAAAACTTACCAACCGCCAATGAAATTAAAGATAGGCCCAACTTTATGTTGGCGGATGATTATCGAATACATGGTTAATTGTTTAAAATCTAATACAGATTTGAAACTTTTTGTGTTGAACTAATCCAGTTCTCGGTTATTACCAGTCTCCATTGGGTGTTATTACTACAACTCTAGCATCCTTGTGAATTCCAAATTATCTGGGTTAGTATCACCAAAATACTCGATATGGAGCCCAATTCACACCACAATTCAAACCAGAAAGAAGATGTTCTCCATTCCCGAGTACATAACGAATGATGTCGCCAAAGCTTCCCTGGTCTCCAAAACATCTTGCGAGTGTTCCATGATACGACCTTGAGGGAGTTTCCCATTTGCCAAGAACTATTTTGATTAAATCTAGATCAATATAATCAAACAAATGAAACATATAGACTGCCTAATAGGACTACCACTATAACAATATGGAACTTAAATTTTAGAAAGGGTCAAGACACCAATAATTTTTGGAATTATTACAAAGCATCAAAGCATATAGAATCTTCGAGACATGTATCTAACCTTTAATGTTTTGTCACGTATCTAAACATCAAGCATCCACCCCATTATAACACAACCTAGCTGTCTTCAACAATTTTTCTTAAAGAGAAGACAAATTTTACTTGCTTAAAAATTAAAAGAAATGAAAAGAAAAGTTCCTTTTCGTTTTAATTTTAAGATATTTATGCAGTTCAAGACTTGTGCCATGATCTGTTTTGAAGACGTGGAAGAAGTACAGGTGCACAAAATCTTGAAATTTGTTTTATGCAGAGTCTTAAAACGGTTATAGTTAATTTTGTTTACCATTTTCTGAAGTTAAGACCATCCTGGTGATATGTTAGATTAGGACGTCCACAAAAAAGAAAACATGTCTTTTATCAAAATCATGTGGCTTAGAAATATTTAAGCATGTTTTGGCATAAATTAATGTGTGATTAAAAACAAGAAGTAACAATAGTTTTGCGTATTCGTAATAGGTTCTGAATTTTATGTGTATAAATGTATTCATTTATTTTTAAATAGTTATATAAGCCATGTAATTAATCAAACCACATGTCCTCTAATGTAATTGAGCCGATACTTAGCACTTGTCTCCAATGACCTAAAGTATATCAATTAACATATATATATATATACAGTGGATCTAAAACTATTATTGTTTGCTATTTTCACCAAAATAGGTAAAATCATAAATTTGAAATTTAATAATATATATATATATATAGAGTATTCTCATTCAGTAGAAACTGCAAACATGATATTTAATAACAAGGTTACTTTTCATCTCAATGGACAAG
>CM051368.1:1522906-1572906 GCA_028015245.1 Cardamine occulta
ATTGATTTTTTAAAAATTTTGATGATTTTACTAGTTTTGTTTTGAGGCTACAGACGGATGATTTATCTTAATAATATGTTTTATAAATCGGGTTATAATTGATCAAATATAATTTTTATGCGGATGTACTCATATAATATAAGTGTAGTAGAGTGCATGAATTAGTTTTATTCCATGTTATTTTTTATGTAAACATCTAATTTATGGAATAGATTTAGATTTTCTTCATATATGCGTATGAGCTATTATTTTAGGATTATGTATTACTATTTAGCACAATAAATATTATATATATATTTATACACGAGAATATCATATCAATATAATATAAGTGAGTATTAAAAAATAATACAATATATTTTCGTATAAATTTTACTGGTGTCTTTTTGCAATTTTCAAATAACAACTCTAATTGTTTCTATTTAGTTAGATCAATTTTCATCCTACCAAATTCACTTACAAAATTATAGTTGGTTATTATCATCTGCAAAAATTTTTAGTAAAGAATTTTTTATAACATCCAAGAAAATTTATAAAAAAATATTATTGAGTGTAATGGTCCTGATCAAAATTATGATTTTACTGATGAAAGAATTCTGATTTTTTAAGTCTATTAGTCTAAGAATCATGATCAGTAATTCAGTATAATTGATCATAGTATATAATTTTTTTTAAACGCAATAAGTTTCAAACTTGCTAAGTATTAATTGTCCCAAACGAATAAATACATTTGAGGATCTGCCGATTTTTTATTTTATTTTGGTCAACAACTAATCTGCCAAAAATTATGATTTGGATATAAAATAGCTTTTCACACCACTACACCAGTCAAGAAAAGTAAGCATGACATAATGCAACACGTTCTTTCATGCATTACCCATGAGATAATTAACTTTATTATTTCGGGTTTAATGCATAAATACCCGTGATAACACACACCAGCAGTCACTAAAACATTTATTTCTCTACTCAATGATCTCTTTGGAAATTTTACGTGCAGCTGTCAAAAACTCTTTTATATAGATATATCGATAATTTAGAAGAAACGAATATATCTATATAAAAATATACTAAAATTGTTGGCCGCCTCAACTAACAACCTACTGTTAACAGTGTTGCATTTAGTTTACTGTAGTATTTTGTTATATCAAACATTTTTTTATTAATTTAAAATTATAAACACATTTTTTGGCGTTTTCATTTAAAATTTCTAGATAATATTTGATAAAAAAAGAGTTTTGTTCACGATTAAGTATGTAAACGTAAAAACAAACACAAATCTAAATAAAACTCAGATCTTACATTTAATCAATAAAAATGGAATAGTTGATTTTAACAAAAACAAAAAGTTGTATAGTTGATCTCACCAAAGAGCCCTAGCAATTGTGTCAAAAATGTTGTCCATTGAGCGTTCTCTAATACACATACATTTCAAAGCGCATTAAATGCAACGTATTCGAATTGGGTTGTATAGTAAATCGATACAAAATAGATAACGATATACCTCTTTAAATAAAAGATAACAAGTGAAAATAGATAACAGTATAGTATTTTAAATGAAAGATAGCGGATCAAAAATATATGAAAATATTATTTTTTCCGTAAAGAACAACTATACAAAAATAGACTGGCGGTAGCACAATCCATTACCATTGTACCATTTTAAATTATTTTGTTTTCTAATTGGTTTAAGCGTTTGTTTAATTGGTAACAAACCCATTTTGATGGGCTTGACGTATTACAAGAGGATCCTACTCTCGATGGGATAAAAAAATAGCAAAGGTACAGAAAGAAATACTTAAAAAAACTTTAATTTTTAAGAGTATACTTAATAGCTATATAAGAATAGCCTGTAGAGAGAAATTAGCCTACTGTTTAAGAGGGAGAGAGTAGGGTCTTTAGAGAGAGAAGACATTCGGACTGTCCCCACTTGCTTTTTGAGCTTTTTTGTGGAATAAGATTATAATAAGTTCGATTTATATCTTGTTTATTAATTAAATATTACATCTTTAAAAAAGGAACCAACTTTTTTAATAAATGCAGATTATATGCTCTGACTTGGACTAAATAAAACTTGCAAGTAACAGTTTTAAGTACATTTTTTTTGTAGAAGTGATAAATGATTGCCCTAGAACCGATAGATTCTTTAAAATCCTATGTATTTTACCTCCTTTATTTGACTATTAGATGTCGAGCTTCGCATGAATATGTTTGGAAGAACTTGAGACAATCGGTTGAATTATACTAGACGGAAATTATAATGTTTACGAAGTATATGATTAGTATGCTTAAAAATAACTAAAAGGGTGAAAATAACGGTACCACCAATTTATTTGTGTAACTTTACTTATTATTATTACTCCTAAGTGTTTTTTTGTTTGTCAAACAATTAGTTATATTACTTTTTTTTAGTTAAAAGAAAGACTTTTATTAAACTTCTAGAATGCGGTTTTCTTCTAGAGAAAACAAATCTAGGGAGTTAGAAAAACTTTCATCATGTGATCTTTAGACAAGTTCGACCTCTATTTAGATATTTGATTTGATTCAGCATTTAGTTTTATTCTAATTTTTAAATCATTACTATATGAATTGATCTTAAGTTTTGGTATTAATTAGCTTATCTAAAACCATTAGAAGCAATATTGGTATGTGCTTTGAGGAAAAAAGCCAGTTTAGTAAATTGATTTCGCTTATGCAAGTATTTTGGTAAATACAATATTGATGGTATCATTTTGTCCTAGTAAAATGATACATCCAAAATCGCTTTTAAGTACTGATGTCTTTTCATTCTCCTTCCAATCTCTACTGATTTTAGATTGTTTGTCCTATTGTCAAAGATAAATACGTTCGTTTTCTTTTTTTGGTTTAACATAAACGTTCGTTTTCAATAATATGAATAGTAAAGCAAATCTTGTTTGGTGATATAAATGGTGTTATAGTAAGTTTTTCTTAACGGGGAAAATGCAATTAAAATTAACACAAGACAGTTGATAAAAAAACTGACAAGAGACAACTTAAATACGGCAACCTTAACATTCAAACCAGAAGAACAATGGACTATAATGGTTTTTATTTGCGGAGAAGTTATCCTATTGATTTCCGTAATTTCTCATAGTTAAAATCTTATTTTCAGATGTAAAAAAAAATAATCTTATTTTCAGGTAGTAAAATAATACAAAAAAAGAAAAAGAAGAATTTTATGTTCATAGTGAAGGCATTTACTTCGATTTTAAAGGTCTATGTGCATAGGCCGACACTCAAGCGAAAATAAGTTCTATGTTCATTTTTATATATTCGGTTAACTGAATAAATAAAGTAAATAATTTTGAATATTTTAGTGTATGTATAAATAGACGCAAAGCAACTAAAATAAAATCTAGTTTGGCAATATATAAATATGATTTGATGGGTTCCTTGTAATCTCTCTCTATCTATTAGTTTCTCAGTTATCTTTTCTTTGCCAGAAATGTCAGTGAAGGCAGTGGCTGGGGATAGAGTTTTTATTTTCTTTCATGGGGAACGTAAAACTTTGCCTTGAAGATTTCCCTGTTCAATTTTTTTTTCTAGGAATTTTAATTTCAACGAATCACTGTCCTTAAACCTTTTATACTTCTTTTTCTTCAATATATATATATATAGATTACTTAAAAACATAGCCATAAAAGTATGGGAATATATAGTCAATATACCAGTTTACAAATAGATTTTTAATAGTGACAACAAATTAGCCGGGCAGAGCGAATTAAAATAAGTATGGTTAGTAACTAGTTAGATACTGTTTGGTCTGCTATTAGTTAACCGTTCTATATTAACCACCTTTGTTGCATGTTCCACACCAAAAATTCTGTTAGTAATATTTTTTAATTAAACCTATAATTTAAAAGTACTTAGGCTTAACTTTTCTTCTAAATCATGTATGCCAATTTTAGGAACGAACTGGTGTCGTATATTGGAGTCAAATACTAAATGCGAAGAAGAGATTATACAATTGCTAACAGCCAATGGCGTGAACGCGATGATAATTGTTGGCAAATACAAAAGTTTTGTTTTCAATTAACCAAAGAACAAAAAAAAAAGACTTATTAAAAAAAAGAGAACCAAAAATACAAAAAAATGTTTGTATTGATTTAGTTGTAACTTTTAATTATTTTTTATAATGTTTGCCGTTCGAAACTAGTAAAATATCAATCAATCACCGAAATTCCAGTGGTCAAACAATCATATGTTTTTCCGTATCATTTGATCGTTCACAATGATATTTGTCTTCATCTTAACCTCTCCATAAGAACATTTACAATTAATAGTACTAAAACTTTGATCAGCAATCAGATGTTAAGTCACTTTCATAATAACAAAAACTATGAAATACTAAATTTCTTTCCAATTGGCAAAAAACAATCCAATATCTTAGGTTCCTCAAACACAGTTAAATTATATCTGGAGACCCAACAGTTAATTATTGAGAATCTAAGAAAGTTTCTTTTTGTACAACAGTACTCATATCTTCACAAACTATATATCTCTATATAATAGAGATACATACATACCCGTAGACTTTATATTCATATACACAAATGTACTTCATACGTATATCACATCAAGAAACCAAGACTTTTTGGAAATACATTATTTTTATGAAAATCAAACCAAATGACAACATTCGATTTGATACTCCCATGGAAAAGAACAACAAATTCCCATAGATTTTCCCTGAGCTTTCTGAGACACATTCCGGTTTTCTCCATTTCAAGAAATTGTCACAATTTCAATTGAGATCCGGTTTATGACCTCAGTAAAAAGAAGAACAGAAAATACAACATAAATTTCCAAAAAGGCATAAATGAGAAATCATATTTCAGCAGATGAACACAAAAGAGTTAAGAACCCACAGATCACACAATCTCTGTACATGTCTGCTTTTTCCACTTTTTAGAAATTAATTTTCTCCAATTATTAAAAAAAAAATTCCTTAGATTTATCTTCCTGGTGGTCTCTCTTCTGCTGCATCCCTCTCCCCCATAACTATCACTATTTAGAATTTTCAATGTGAAAAAGGAAGCTGATTGTTGAAGCATAAATCCCGGGAGACCACTTTTGTATTTTCTAATAATTAAATTAAACTATACATATATACACATATACACACATATCTATTTACTCTTTTAGGGTTTCCCAATAAACTTGTAGTACTTTATTGTGTTTCATAATATTGATGATAAATGCTAGCTGTATTTACAATGCTCTTCTTCTACTTTTTATTTTTATTTTTATATCTTTTTTCTTTTACATTTTCTTTCTTTCTCGTAGCTATATAGCAAAGCCAAAGTGAATAATAACACTAGTGAGAGAAAGAGAAGATGGAGAGTGGTTCCAACGGCACTTCTTGTCCAATGGCTTTTGCCGGGGATAATAGTGATGGTCCGATGTGTCCTATGATGATGATGATGATGCCCATCATGACATCACATCAACATCATGATCATCAACATCAACAACAACAACATGATGGTTATGCATATCAGTCACACCACCAACAAAGTAGTTCTCTTTTTCTTCAATCACTAGCTCCTCCCCAAGAAACTAAGAACAAAGTCACTTCTGCTTCTGCTCCTTCCTCTTGTGTTCCTGCTTATTCTCTCATGGAGATGCATCATCCAAACGACATCGTCTCAGTAGGGATCAACACTTGCTCTTCTTCCTCCTCTTCAGCCTCTGTCAAAGCGAAGATCATGGCACATCCTCACTACCACCGCCTCTTGGCCGCTTATGTCAATTGTCAGAAGGTGATGAGCAAACAAACCTTATTGAAAATTTTTTCTTAGCTCTAATGACTTTTATTCATATTTTACACAAAGAAGAAGAAGATTCTAAAAACCCTAATTACCAAACTTTACCTTTTCTTTCCTTTTTACTTAACCCTTTACTTTGATGTTTTAGTTTGATTTTGATACTTCCTTTTGTTTAATAACTTAACCCAACTAAAAATACACTAACCAAAAGAAACAATTTTTCCTATATTGAGAAAGTTTAAAAGAAACTTTGAACAAAAAAAAAACAGAAAATTGCAAGAACCCTATCATCAAGAGATTATCCAAATATTGTTTGTGGGATTGAAGATCAAGACATAAAATCACATCTCTCCTTTTTTTTTCTTGACTACTATACGATATATTTAAAGTACTTAGTTTAACTAATGTTTTTCTATGTCTGTCTATCAATCACAAAAATATCAAGGTTGGAGCCCCACCGGAGGTTGTGGCGAGGCTGGAGGAGGCATGCTCATCTGCGGCAGCGGCCGCAGCTTCGATGGGACCTACAGGGTGTTTAGGTGAAGATCCAGGGCTTGATCAATTCATGGAAGCTTATTGTGAAATGCTCGTTAAGTATGAGCAAGAGCTCTCTAAACCCTTTAAGGAAGCTATGGTCTTCCTTCAATGCGTTGAGTGTCAATTCAAGTCCCTATCTCTATCTTCACCTTCCTCTTTCTCCGGTTACTCTCTCTCTCTCTAAATCTCTGTTTTTTTTATTAAATTGATTTCTTTTTAATTATGGCGTCAAGTTAAACGTAAGATGAGAAAAGTGTTGTTTATTCCTTTGTGGGTTTTAAGAAAGATTTTATCTTTTCTGATTTTTTCTTGGGTTAATACCCCTTTGATGGTTGTGGCTAGGGTTAGTGTCAGATTGTTATATATAGCTTACTAGGTTTACGTGTATAATCTATCTATATACATTAGATGTGTATGTAGATGTTTTTATTGAACTAAAACAATTTGTTTAATGTTTTTGAATTGAATTTATTTTGCTTGGTACAACAACTATCGCTGTTCTTGTCTCTTTCTTCTCAGTTTGTTTTGGATCTATTAAATTCAATTACATCAAAAAGAATATCTGGATCTAGAGTCTGCTCGTCCTTAGATTTATTGCTCAATTTAGACATGCACATGTTTTTGTACGTATAATCACATATTCATATATCTACACAATATCATATCACTCTTCTCTTCAAGAATGTACACAGACACACCTACCTCATTTTGTTACTTTGAATGTTTTCATTTCTCTATTATATCATAGATCTTTGTTAATCAGATTTAGCGTGTTTTAGTGACAACTTTGTCTTGTTTTTACATGATTTATCACAGTAGGTTATGGAGAGACAGCTATTGATAGGAACAATAATGGGTCATCTGAGGAAGAAGTTGATATGAACAATGAATTTGTAGACCCTCAAGCTGAGGATAGAGAGCTTAAAGGACAGCTCTTGCGTAAGTACAGTGGTTACTTAGGCAGCCTCAAGCAGGAGTTCATGAAGAAGAGGAAGAAAGGAAAGCTCCCTAAAGAAGCTCGCCAACAACTACTTGATTGGTGGAGCAGACACTACAAATGGCCTTACCCTTCGGTAACTTTCATCTTTTATACAATCGCTAAATCATCATTTTGGTTTGTCATATTTATTTAAATGCATTGCTTAACTTGCATTTATATTAATCAAGATGAATGAATAGAATTTGTTTGATCAACTTATGTTTTGGTCTTTTAGCTCGTGTTGTCTCTGATTCTTGCCTTCATACTATTTGTTAGGGATGTTAATTATCCGAATATCATGTCTTTGAGCTCATGTCTTACTTGATTCATGCACTGCACAGATTGCATTTGCATAATTAGGAATCCTAACCAAGATGAATGAATTAAACTTATTTGGTCTATATATACTGTTTTCGGTCTTTTAGCTAATGTTTCCTTGATTCTTGCTTCCATATTATTCTACCAGTTTCATCTTATGAATGTTACCATAATTCATGCAGATATTTCATGTCATAGTGTGCATTCCCCAATGAAATAGTGGAAAATGTCTTATATACATATATATGATCGACCCTTGTGCGGTATATGTGTTTGAAGGAGATACTATAAGAACACGGATAGCAACACTAATATTTAGTTAGCTACTTGAAAACACGAATAGCAACACCAATATATAGTTATATTACCTAAGCTCGTATTGTTGATGCGGCCATGATCATCGGCTGACCTTAGACCTTAGAGCATAAGAACATATACCACATTGAGTATGTTGATAAGAAAATTTGATGTTTGAAACAATTTTTCTCGGGTGTGGTTATGAAATGGCAGGAGCAGCAGAAGCTTGCGCTGGCAGAATCAACCGGGTTGGACCAGAAACAGATAAACAATTGGTTTATAAACCAGAGAAAAAGGCATTGGAAACCATCGGAGGATATGCAGTTTGTTGTAATGGACGCAACACATCCTCACCATTACTTCATGGACAATGTCTTGGGAAATCCCTTCCCCATGGATCACATCTCCTCAACCATGCTTTGATCGATCCATTAAAACTTTATTTCATTATATTTATTATCATTAAACAGCTTAAAATATGTATAATCTATGGTTTCTCGGTATACTTAGGAACATAAGTTACATGTTCCGATTGATGAACAAATGTTTGATCTTTTCCCCTATTATGGATGATTTGTGTGGTGTAACCTTTTGTATTATTCTGTGGTAATGTGGAAATCTCAATATCTTAACCCGCAAATTGTATTGTTGAAGAATTTAAGTAAAACCTATTTGATATATTATTTTTAAAATTAAATTTAGCTTTTCGAATTTGATTACCGTTTTGTGTCAATCCGGCTTCGGAACTATGTTACGGTTAAGGACTGTTTCTAAATTTCAAATAATGGAATGATTTGTAAAGGATATAGCCATATATAGGTTTATATTAAAGGTCTTTATGTAATTATCCCTAATGTCTCCTAACCTCTCCTATGTATAGTTGTGTATGATCATTCTAATAAAGTATTCACATTCAAATCCTATATAAACCCATTTACTTTACATGATTTATGTTTATAACTATACTTAGATGATGCTCTAGTTCGCTTGGCTTCTTAGTTCACTATTGATGTAAGGGAAATTCATTTTTTGATCGAATGCTAGTTTCATATATTAGCAAAGTTTAATAATTTTTTTAAGATTTTCATCTCAAAACCTATTTAAGCGGTGTAATAATTTATGTTCATCCTATACTAATTTTCTTCCAATGTGATTGCTAATTATTTAATCATAAACCGTCCATAGTAATAAATACTCCCTCCTCCGTTCCTTAAAGATGAATGTTTTAGAAAAAAAAATTGTTTCACAAAGATGGATGTTTTGTATTTCCAATGCAAAAGTTATGTATTATTTCTTGTTTTGCCCCTAATAATTAGAGTTAAAGTAAAAAAATAGTTAAAATTTAATGAAAAGATAGGAGTATTTTAGGTTATGTAAAAAATTTCTTAATATGTGTGCAAAACCTTAAAAATTCATCTTTAAGAAATGAAGGGAGGGAGTAGTTTCTTTGTATTCGTATTTTAGGGATGGAGAAATCTAAAAGTGAGCGAATGGTGCCAAAATTGAAACAGGGACGAAAAATTGGAAGTGAAAGTCATGTTCGATTATTCCTTTTATATATCGGGACAAAATTCATTTCTGAAGCATGTTTAAATTGTGAGACTCAACAACTTAAACATTTTTTAACAAAGTCAAAAATTCATGGATGGCTTAAGATAAATAGTTTGCAATCATTCCGAGGATAATTACTTCATTTCGAGTGAGATAGTCCAAAACACCTGGTCCGGCCCAAACCGACCCATCATAGTCCCAAAAATCTAGACCGGTCAATTTACATGTCTAATTTTCTGGTTCAACCATGGTCCTTTGTTTAAATTGTGAGACTCAAAAACCTATGTATCCAAAATTTCTAATAGTTTTGGTACAAACATTTTCATTTTTAAAATAAACCCATGGTTTTTAGTTCTTTACACATTAAACAAGCTTCTGAGCTTGTCAAAATCCTTCTTCAATTGCCCCATCATCTTCAGTTTTCTCAATAGCCTGACTTGATTTGTTACCATCCAAAGGCTGACTTGATTTGCTTACACATATAGCCACAAACTTTACTTTTGAGTTTCTATCTTTTTCATTTCATCTAACATGAAACTGAAACACAATACTTAAGTTAGTGGAAACAGTTCTGATATCCAATTGATATCTTGTAGACAAGTAGAAACACAAGACAAGTAATACAAATCGGCCTAATCGCGCTTAATTGGCTAAGATACAATTTTTCAACACCGAGCAATGCTCTCGATATGGATCAAAAAACAAAGCAATACAACCTAGAGGAACTATGGATCGGATACAAATCAGGTCTGCCTCAAGAGGATACTTCAATCACTTAGATTTCGAATTTTTGAGCACTAACAAAAAAATTACCTCTCTATTCAAGATCACTATCTGTTCTTGCTTCTTCATCACTTTCATCACACAAATCCTCGGGAGGATCATACACAATCATTCCAGGGAAAAGCTCCAAGAAATCATCTTTCACTTTCTCTCTCAACTCAGGATAAGGAACGAGTCCTTTCAGAATAACTCGAAAAGGCAAAGACAAAGGCGGGTCAGGAGAATCTCTCATCTCTTCATACAATCTCATTGCTTCTAAAGGAAGCTCATTATCCAAAAACACTCGAACAAGGTCTCCAAATGTATGTTGATCAAACAAAACTCCTTCTTTCTTTAAATCTTCCCATACTTTCTTGGTTTCATCAACTTTCTTGTTTCTTGCAAGCATCATTAGCATGTCTCTGTAAAAGAACATATCTGGTCGATACCATATTTCTCTTCTCACAACTTCATAGAGCTGAAAGATATTAAGAAGACAACATTTAAACCAAATTAAACATCAAAGAAATGTGACAAAACATTAACACCATCAACAAACTCCATGTTCAAACTTTTGGGCATATAAAACAAACCGAGTTAGCCGAACTGAACCGAAGTTTTGCTAATTCGGTTTATTGGGTGAAACCAAGTGGCAAGACGAAGCATGAAATTCGGTAACCGATTTGGTTCGGAACCGCCAAACCAAAATTATCAAAATTTTCTTCTAGATTTAACCAATATTACTGAAATTGCCAAAATTATATCCTCAAATGTATTGTAAAAACCTAAATGTATCAAATTTAACAGAAACTACTGAAAAACTCAAAACTTTCGATAATAAACAGAACCAAATTTGGTTTTTGGTTTCAATTGAGCACCAGTTTTTCACCTTGAATCGAACCAAAAATTTTCCAATTACAAACCGAACCTTAATTTCGGTCGAATCTAAACACCGAAATTTCTGAACCAAACCGGACCAATAAACCCAAATGTCCAGCCCTATCAAAACTATTATCTCTTCTGTTTTCGTAAAATTTGAGTTTCATTTCTAAATTTTATCAACAAGCTTCATTTCTAAAATTCAGCCAAAACTCAATGCTTATTGCACAAATGAATCCTCTTGACACACAATAATTGAGCAATTGACACTAACTTATATGCATAATGATGAAATTTTTAAAAAATAATTTTTACCTTCATACAAAGGAAAACTTGGTTTTGTCTCTGAAATTCAGCAAGAACAGCAACGAGATCGGATTTAAGAAGACGAGAGACATGAGAAGAAATGAATCGATCGAGTCGGATAAATTTGGATTGGAGACGCTTCAGCTCTTTCGCAGCGATTAAACCTTCTTTGCTCATTTCTTTCTTCCTTCTCCATATTGATAAGCTTGGGCTCGAAGCAGATCCTGATTTGTATGAACGAGTCGAATCAACTGAGAAATCACTAATTTCTCTGTTAATCTGGGGAAGAAGATAAAGAATGAAGCTTTGAGGAATTGAGGGTTTAGGGTTTTTAGCTGATGAAACTCTACGCAGAAGATTTGACGCTCCCAACATTTAAGAAAAATTTCAAGAGTTTTTAAGGTTTCTTGGTTCTGTTTGGTATATTATGCGAGCAGATTTGGGCTCAAGATTTATATTTTCCTAAACACTAGACCGGCCCATATTAGCCCAATAACAAGTAGTTATATTTTTGCCGGGTTGAATCTGTTGGAGCTTCTAGCAAAAGCGGATGTAAGAGTTAATTCCAAAGAGACCAAACAAGCTTAATTATAAGTTGCTTGACGTCCAAGTATGTGCAGAAAGCACGCTCATGTGTTTACCCTTGTCCTGCTTGTAAATTACAAGTTGTAATAAATTGTGATTATATAAATAAAGTCAACGGATTCGATTACTAATCGGTTGATGATTAGTAAATTAAGTGTATATACACTCAAACAATATTTATTGAAATCAAACTGGGAGAAACAATCAAATATTCCCACAAAATTATGATTTTAAAGAATGTAAAGTGTATGTCACGTTTTGGAACTCGCTCCATCAAAAATATTGAAGTATTCTAAACCAAGAAGCAAGTCTACCTTCTAGTGTTTTATGGATCCTCTTTTGCTTGCTCAGATCAGTAAACTTCAAATTTCAGATATCTTCCTTTCAAGTTTCAATAGAATGGGCTCCTCTATCTCTATACACTGTGATCCGTGTATAAATAAAGTCTTTTACTGGCTAGAAAAGAAAGTAGGTTATACTCGCATTCTTGAGAAGAATCTTGATGATCTGGAGACAACCATAGAAGAGTTCAAGGCTAAGCGAGATGATTTGTCAAGAAGGGTCAAAAGCGAAGAGGATAGAGGTCTGCAAAGACTTGCCGAATTCCAGGTATGGCTTAATAGAGTTGAGACTATCGAACAAAAAGTCAACGGTCTTCTTAGTTATAGACTGATAGAGATATTGAACTTCAAAGGATGTGTCTTTGTGGGTTTTGCTCTAAGAATTTAAGATCAAGCTATCGATTATCTAAAGTCGAGCTCAACCTCGCATCTTCTCGCATCAAGTCTTTAAGCCGAGCTCAGCCTCTAATCGTCAATAAAACCGTGTTTAAACCTCACATCATAAAGAATAAACGAGTCATTCTTGATTTACATCAGATCATCTACTTCTAAATTCGCAAAACTCAACCAAGTTCGAACGAAGGGGGAGGACTAACTGTTGGTACCGGGTTTAGTACCGTTACCATAAATCCGATCCAAATAAAAAATCAACTCGTTTTGAAGCCCGATTAGCTCGATCCATGAAAACTTAGACCGACCTAATCAACTCAGAAAAAAAAAACGACTTGAAAATAGAAATCAACTCGGAAAAGGAAGTTTGGACGAAAAGGCAACCCTAATTAAAAAAAGAAAAGAAGCCCTAAACCCCCTCAAATCATTATAAATAAAGAGCTGCCCTCTTTTTCACAATGGATGAAAATTCAGATTTGAGACATATAGAGAACAACTCCAAAAACCCTAATTCGCCTAAACTCTTTTGTACTATGAACTACGAATGGTTTGATTATTTTTCAAGGGTACGTAGACAACCTTTTTCACAAGCCACATGTATCCCATCCATAAACCCTAATTTTCCTTATGCAGTCATTGAGTTACTTAAAGCTTCAGAGTCTCTGAATCCCTAGTTATTTTGTTGCTACGGAACCCTAAGAGAATCCGAGGTTCAACAGAAACTAAAACGTCTATTGAATTTGAAGTTATATGAAACACATTCATAATGACCATACCTCAATTTTAGGTATTTTCTACCAAATCTAAACTAAATTCACATTTTTATGTCCTCTCGCGTTAGATTCTTTAATAATAAATTGATTTGATATCGTTCTTTGCAATTAGGATTAAACTTAATTTGGTGATTAGGAAGATTGTTTATCGTTAAGTCTTAGCTTGGCTTCGTGAAGATCTTTAATTTCTTTTGTAGAATGCATTTAAATAGTCAATGATTCATGATTACTGTTAAGTAATATCTTAGCTTTAAGATGATATATAAGCCAAACCTATCACAAAATTTCAAGAATGCATTTAAAATGGTGTCTGATTCATGATTCCTTTGGTTCTGTCTATTTAAATGGAAGGCTAGTGTCGAGTGGCTGAAAATTGATTGAATGAATGTTTCACGTCCAGGTCAAGCTATCGTATAATAGTATTCTCTCTGAATTAACCTTATGGTATATCAGAAGTAGTTTCTTGCAATATCTCAACCTTTTATATACTGATGATATATATATCATTTGCCTAAGGGTCTACAAGAGTTGTAAAAAAACTAATTCACTTCCTCGTTTTAAATGTGATGTAATAGAGCATAGTTTTATTTTTAAATGTGATCTTGTGGCTCTGGAGATAGCCATGGGAAATCTTAAGGCTATTATGTGTCTGTTTGGTGTGGGCGGAGAAGCAAAATTTTGAATTCTTGTCTGCTCCATTGATGCTGTTTTTAAACATGCTTTGCTGTGTCCTTCTGAATATCGACGACTTAGGTGAAAATATATGACATTTTTACATCCTATTTAATTATCCATTGATATGAGATCGTTCTTTGCCATTATTACGTTAAAACTTATGAGATTAGGAAGATAGGTCTGTGAAGATCTTATGATCACTTGAAACAGCAAAAATTGCTTTTGTTGAATGCATTTAAAATAGTCTCTGATTCATGATTATCTTTAAGTATTAGCTTAGCTTTAAGATGATCCTTAAGCCAAATTTATCTCAATTTTTTCTTTTGAAGAAGGCATCTCTACTTACAAGGTTAGTGATGAATGTCTGCAAATTGATTTGATGTGTGTATAAGCTGTCTCAAGTCTTCTGATTTCTAATGATGTATTTGAATACTAATCAAGTTCCGGTTAAGTTGGTTCTGAAGACTTCTTCCCATTGGTCTTCTGAAAAATCCAAACTAGAGTTGATAATGCCTCTGAATCCAAATCATTTGTATGGTCTCTGATTCATGATATCTTTGGTTATGTTTACATAAAGGATAGTGCCTGAGTGGTTGCTAATTGATTGGATATGGATCAGCAGTTTTGAGTCTTGTGATTTCTAATGATAATCTCGCCAAAATAGTCTTAGTCTATATATGATAAATCTCGATGGTTGCGAATACCAATGCGAGTAGTCTGTCTATTCATCATTAGTATATGATATAACATTCCGTTCATTCACCTATGATAAGTCAAGAGCATTATCTAGTGACGTAAAACTAAGAATTGATACTGACCAAATTCCGATTAAGTTGGTTATAAAGATTTTTTTCCCATTCGTATTACAAAGACATAAACACTGTTTGACCCTAAAAGAAAAAGACAGAAACACTATGGAATCATATGATAGAAAAAGATAATACAAATGATAATTATTAAACCACTGTAATTTGATCAAGATATTGAAGGGTATAAAGGGAAATGAGAGAAAATGTGATCTCAGAGATTGATGATTGCTCCTACATTTGTTTCTGTGTGTGTGTTCCTTGGAGAAGAAGAAACACATAACACACAGTCTGTAACTACTGATTCGTGTAACCAATATGACCCAAACTAATTAAAGTTTCGATGTCTTTGAAGCTAAAAGATTATTCTCTTTTTCTTTGGCAACCAATGAAATTTGATAGCCACAATTTGGGTTTTACGGCCCCACCACATGTCAACACCCGCAGCTCTTGAAACAAGCAAAATTTTCTAAATGATGAGTACTTTTCAACCATGCAAAATATCACATGTCTTTGGACTCACTCGATCGAGAATTTGATCTTATTTCTAGTGGACTAAAACCAAAGTCTATCTTCAATTATTCTTTGCAAAGTATCTCATGTCTTTGGACATCGAGAATCATAGAACATCTTTCTTTTTTTCTTGAACCAAAAAGAAAATTTATCTTCTCTTGTTTTCCGTTTTGCTCAGATCCAAAAGAGAATTTGATTTCAAGTTTCAGAATTCCCTCCGATTCTTTAAAATGTGGAATTGCATCTCGACAATAAGTGATCATTGTTTGAATGGAGTCTGTCAATGGCTAAAAGAGAAAGGAGGTTACAATCAAGATCGTGAGAAGAATCTCGACTCTCTAAACACAACCATGGTAGCGCTCAAGGCTAAACGAGATGATTTGTCAAGAAGACTCAAAATAGAGGAGGATAGAGGTCTAAAAAGGCTCTCCGAAATCCAGGTATGGCTTGATAGAGTTGAGACTATTGAAAAAGAAGTCAACCATCTTCTTAGGGATAGAGAGGTTGAACTTCAAAAGTGGTATGTTTTTGGGTTTTGCTATGGTTATGGGGAAAAGGTTTTTTTGACCTTAAAGGAGGTTGAGAAACTCAAAGGTGAAGTTTTCAAAGAGATTGTTTACCAACCTTTAACACCTGAGGTGGAGGAAAGACAACTTCAACCGATAATGGTTGGTCAAGGAACAATGCTCGACAATGCATGGAAACATCTCATGGAAGATGGAGTTGGTATTATGGGTATTTATGGTATGGGCGGTGTAGGGAAGACGACACTTCTTACACAGATCAACAATAAGTTCTGTAAAGATAGGTGTGGATTTGATTATGTGATTTGGGTTACGGTGTCTAAAGAGTTACATGTGGAGAATATTCTAGATAAAATCGCTCAGAAAGTTAGTCTTGGTGACGAAGAGTGGAACAAAAAGGATAAAAGCGAAAAGGCTAATAGTTTATTCAATTTCTTAAAGAAAAAGAGATTCATGTTGTTTTTAGATGACATATGGGAGAAGGTGTATTTAGCTGAGATCGGAGTTCCGGATCCAAGAAAACAAAAAGGATGTAAAGTGGCATTCACCACTCGTTCATGGCGTGTATGTACGAGCATGGGGGCAAAACCAATGGAAGTCCAATGTCTGGCGGAAGATGAGGCATTTGATTTATTCCAAAAGAAGGTTGGAGAAGTACTAGAATGCGATCCAGAGATCCTCGGCCTTGCTAGAATAGTTGCTAAAAAATGTTCCGGTCTACCATTGGCTCTCAACATCATAGGCGAGACCATGTCATCGAAGAGGACGATACAAGAATGGAAGCATGCGATCAATGTTTTGGATTCAAACGCCGCACAGTATCCTGGCATGGAAGATAAAATCCTTCCGCTTTTGAAGTACAGCTATGATGATCTTAAGGGAGAGCATATCAAATTGTGTTTGCTATATTGCGCTTTATTTCCAGAAGATGCTAATATTGATAAAGAAACATTGATAAGCTACTGGACGTGCGAAGGGATTATAGATGGAAGTGAAGGTATTGAAAAGGCTGAGAACAAAGGTTATGACATCATTGGTAGTCTTGTATGTCAATCGTTGTTGATGAAGGATGTTGATCAGAATGGAAAAGGTGTTGTGTCTATGCATGATGTTGTTCGTGAAATGGCATTGTGGATTGCATCTGATTTGGGAATACAAAAAGAGGCTTTCATTGTTCACGCAGGTGTTGGGTTATCTAAAATCCCAAAGGTTAAGAATTGGAAAGTTGTGAAAAGGATGTCATTGATGAATAACAGGATTGGCGATCTCGCTGGCAGTCCTGAATGTCTCGAACTCACAACTTTGCTCCTGCAAGGAAGGCAACTAAGAAATATCTCGAGTGAATTCTTCAAGTCCATGCCAAAGCTAGCTGTTTTGGATCTATCGGGTAATTATTCACTTGAGGAATTGCCCGACGAAATATCAAAACTAGTTTCCTTGCAATATCTCAACTTGTCAACTACTGGTATACGTCATTTGTCTAAGGGTCTACAAGAGTTGAGAAAACTAATTCACTTGGATTTGGAGTATACAGATGAGCTTGGGAGTATTGCTGGGATATCAAGTCTGCAGAATTTGAAAGTTTTGAAATTAGATGGATCTGGTTTTACATGGGATCTCGACATAGTGAGGGAGTTGGAAGCCTTGGAATATTTAGAAATTTTAACCATAGGAAAAGGTAGGAAGTCGGAGAAATCGTTTAGCTCTCATAGGTTGCTGAGTTGTATACGATATCTACGGATCTGGGATAGCAATCTGGAATCATCTGGAATAACCCTTCCAGAAACTATGGACAAGCTTGGTGAATTGAGGATTTTTAATTGCAGTATATCTGAGATAAAGATGGGAATGATATGCAGCTTCTGGAGCCTCGTCAAAGTGCGTATAGCCGAATGTCGCTCGCTGAGGGAATTGACATTTCTGATGTTCGCTCCAAATCTTAGAGATCTCGATCTTCACAGTGTACACGACCTAGAAGAGATAATAAACAAAGAGAAAGCTTGCCAGGTTGAAAATTCAGGGATTCTTCCTTTTCCAAAGCTGAATGATCTTCGTCTACAGTTGGTACCGAAGCTGAAGAATATCTATTGGAGTCCTCTACCCTTTCCATGTCTACGGGAAATCTATGTATACAAATGTCCAAATCTGAAAAAGCTTCCACTCGATTCCAAAAGTGGTGATAATAGACTCTTCATATCATACACGGAGAATGAATGGATTGAAGGTGTGAAATGGGAGGACGAAGCTACCAAAACCAGATTCTTATCATCACGCTACCATCTTTAATGCCTCTTGTCTCTTTTTGTTTGTGTTTATTTTCATCTCCAGAAAGATCCGTATCAATGATTCAGAAGATGATTAGAGATTCTTCCAAAGTTGATGATGTCATTTGGGTTTATTCCAAGGGGAAACTCTCTATCTCTATCTCTCTGTCTCTCTTATCTCTCCTTGTTTGTTGAATTCTGTGAAATCACTATGACTGAATTGCTTTCTGTGAGTACTTTTTTAAATTATCTGTAATAATAATACAATGGTTATGTTTGAAGTTGATTGAGAGGACATTAATGCATCCAACTCTTTTTATCTCATGAGTCATGACTAAAGCTCTGAATTTCTCTTCTCTTTTATGTTCAATGGAAATTTTCAGGTTATGAAATGTTTTCACTTTCTATGTTTGTAGCATTTTTCCTCTTTGAACAGGTTCGGTAATGTTGTTTATTATTTTATATATCTCCTTCTGTGTTCAACAATTCAGACATGTTTGTGTTTAAATAGTGGTTTGTGCCTACTCTGTTCCATTTTTACCAAATCTAAACTAAATTCACATTTTTATGTCCTCCTGTGTTAGATTCTTTAATAATTCATTGATTTGAGACCGTTCTTTGCAATTAAGATAAAACTCTTAATTCAGTGATTAGGAAGATTGATCTTAGCTTAGCTTTGTGAAGATCTATAATTTCTTTTGTAGAATGCATTTCAATAGTCTATGACTCATGATTACTGTTAAGTAATATCTTAGCTTTATTAAGATGATCTTTAAGCCAAATCTATCACAATTTTTTTAGAATGCATTTAAAATGGTGTCTGATTCGTGATTCCTTTGGTTCTGTCTATTAAAGGCTTGGAACATTTTAGAAGTTTTAAGCACATGAATCGATCTTTGTCTAGATTTGAAGCAATTTTTGAGCTCTCATAAGTTTGAGCCACTGTTTGCAAACTTTGTACAGTATGTAGATTGTAGGGTGGTCTTGTTCCGCGCAAGATCACTGTAATAATTGTGATTTAAAACTGCATGACTCCCAGCCATTTGATGAGTATTAAAACCCGGAAAAAAAATTGATGAGTAAATGGAAATGACAGTAAAAAAAAATTACAGCTCATGTTTTTACCAGTTTGGGTCAACATACACCATATGAGAATTTATGTAGCCAATTTATCTAAAGTATAAAAGACGATACTAAAAGGAAAAGCTCAAGAACTAATGGAAATTGTTTTAATGTTTCTAAAAAAGCTTATTGTTTTTTTCTTTTTGTTGGTCAGAACTTTTAAAAAAGTTACCATAAACAAGATTCATCATACCTTAACAAATAGGAAATTAATAATGTGACAAACTATAACGCATATAACCTCTTATATAAAGTGGTCACGTTGGTGGTAATGTGCATTGTTCAAGAGCATGAATCTCATTACCCTCGACAATATATAAATATCTTAATGAAGCAAATGGATGAGAATCGTAATAAAGATTTAATGGAACCCGATCCAAGAAAACTAAGATCATATAGTTTCATATGGTTAGTAATATGTATATTTGTGTTGGTTATTTGTGTAATATTGTCCAGAGCAGAAGAAAAAGAAGAAAAAGACGAAAAAGATGATAATATGCCAAGGATTTACTCTGTTTTGGTTGAAGGTGAACCATTGGCCTTTTCTGCTGCTGCTAACATCAACAGGTTCTAATCACTACATTTTTAATCGTTGGAAATTATTAAAAAAACAATTATTATATGAAATTTTAGAATCCATTTGGTTTAATTTCATCTATTAGTGATTATTTCCTCATCTTCCATGTTCATTAACTTATGCTCCCATCTTCAATGTTCATAACAACATTTCTAAATTCAACCAATCATTGAAATCATCGGAATCATTTTAAAACTCATTAAAACTTAAATCATTTAAATATTATTTGGGTTAGCTTTTTTTTTTTAATAGTTTAAACCAAAATGGAATAAAATTCGGACTTTTATAACACCAGTAGGCCCTTCATATATAATCGATTTTAATAATCCTAAATTTAGGCTAAGATGATTTATATGGTATGATAAAAAAATTGGGAGAAGTTTCTCTAGTTACCACTTCTTCATGTAATTTAAATATGAGAACTTTTATATATAATCAATTAATTTATTTTATGTTTGAAAATTAGCAAAGCTATGGCATCTGAAGCAAAGAAGATAGAAGAGAATCACGAAGAAATACTTAAAAGCACACTTGAAAATGGAAGTTATACAAAGCTTTATAGCTTCAAACATATCATTAATGCTTTCGCAGTCCGTACTACTCCTTCTCAGGTCCTCCTCCTCTTACCTCAAAAGCATATATCTCGGTTTACTTTTTGTGGTTCAATCTTTGGTTTGGTAAACCGGAAATTACCCTCTTATTGGTACTTGTAGGTCAAGAAACTCAAGAATACAAATGGAGTGAAGGCAGTAGAAGAAGACAAAGGAGTGAAACTAATGACAACTTACACTCCTGATTTCTTGGAACTTCCAAAACAAGTCTGGCCAAAGATCTCCAGCGACGGCGACAGACGTGCCGGAGAAGACATCGTAATCGGTTTTGTGGATACCGGAATTAACCCTACTCATCCTAGCTTCGCTATTGATCTCACAAACCCTTTCTCATCAAATCTCTCACGTTTGAATTTCTCCGGCGACTGTGAGATCGGTCCTTTCTTTCCCGTTGGATCTTGTAACGGAAAACTCATCTCCGCAAGATTCTTTTCCGCCGGAGCTAGAGCTTCTGGCGCTCTCAATGGCTCCTTGGATATACTCTCTCCGTTCGATGCGTCTGGCCACGGCAGGTATAAATCTCTTTTATTTTGGATAAATTATAAATATCTTTAATTTTAGTCAACTAGTATAAATTATAAATATATCTTTATTTTTGGTAACCTATAAGGATTTGTTTATATTTTCGGTAAATTATGGGATACGGCAGTGCACTATTTATGTAAAATTGACTGTAGATATTTTGACTGTAGTATATTGTTAGTAGGGATATAACTTCTTAAAAAATTATTAAAAAAGTTACAAGATTTTTAAAAAAAGGAATTAGGTACTTCAGTAAGTTATTTTCCTGCAGAAAATATCAATCACCCCTATAATTACGTCTTATATTTTGGGGTCAAAAATAAGTAATTTTTTATTTAAATATTTTTTTATTTAAATATTTTAAATATATAAATTTGGGTAAAGTATATGTATTTATTTTATAGTGTTTGTAAGTTATAAATTTATCTCAAATTTTGAGTAAATTAAAAATATGTATTTTGTAAGCTTGTTATACATTTTGTTTGTTGCAAAATTATTTAGTATTTAGTACTATATAAGATTTCATTTTGGTTTGAACAAAAGCAAGTTTTGATTTGGTCAGTTTGGTTCAGCCACGTGGCATCCATTGCAGCCGGAAACGTAGGAGTTCCAGTGATCGTCGACGGGTTCTCCTACGGCCGTGCCAGTGGTATGGCCCCTCGAGCACGGTTCGTCAACTCATTCAAATTAATTAGCTTTATACTATTTTAGAAGATTTAAGACTAATTATATGATACTCTCTAATATTGTTTTGAATTATTGATTTACAAGTTATTTTATTGGTTCATGTGGCAGAATAGCCATTTACAAGGCGATTTATCCATCAATCGGAACTCTTGTTGACGTCATTGCAGCCATCGACCAAGTAAACAAAATATAAAACAAGACTATAGACTAAAAACAAGACTTAGTGTCTTTAACCATTTTATTTTTTTTAATTTTGTCACAGGCAATAATAGACGGCGTACATGTGCTGACGCTGTCAGTGGGACCGGACGAACCACCGGTGGATAAGCCGACGGTACTTGGGATATTCGACATTGCAATGCTATTGGCTAGAAAAGCTGGAGTCTTTGTGGTGCAAGCCGCAGGGAATCGTGGCCCTTCACCGTCTTATGTGCTGTCTTATAGTCCGTGGGTCGTAGGCGTCGCTGCCGGAAGTACTGACCGGTCTTACCCTGCCTCCCTCATTCTCGACGGTGGCCAGACCGTTCAGGGCGTCGGACTATCAGGTAAAAATGTAAAATCCAATTCACTTCTTTATTACTTTTTAATGACTTAAACTCAGTATAAAAACCCAAAAATAAATTACAATCAAGAACATTACCTAGTCTTTTGTGGTAGTAAACTAGTATTGACGTTGTGTAATCATATATGGTATTGACCAAAAAGAAAAAAAAATTGGTTATAATATTTGTGAAAAATTGTTTTTTTTTTTTTTTTTTACGTTTTGAAATTAAAGGGCCAACGTTTGGAGCTCCATTACTCAAGCACAGGCTAGTCTTAGCCAAAGATGCAGTTAGAACAAATGGTTCGGTTCCACAAACTCTAACCGCAGATGTTGAAGAATGTCAGCGGCCAGAGAATTTCGACCCAGCTGCAGTTCTTGGAAGTATCGTGATTTGTACATTTTCTGATGGCTTCTATAATCATATGTCAACAGTTCGAGCCATCACTCAAACCGCCATGAAACTTGGTTTCATGGGTTTCATACTCATTGCAAATCCTAGAATCGGCGATTATGTTGCAGAACCAGTTACATTTTCGGCTCCCGGTATTCTAATTCCTAGAGTATTAGATTCCCAGGTAATTTATATCAATCAATCCATCAAAAGTTGCAATAAGTGACAATGTTTTCTTAGGGTATTTAGATCAAAGCCATATCATAAGAAAATAATTGTCATAACATATTTTTGGAAGAAATAGTAAACATAGGAATTTTATGGTCAAGACTCAAGAGTAAAAATGGAGAGTTATCTCGATTTTGACCAAATAGATAAAAATATCGATCCATAAGTTTAGGAGTTTAAGCAGTCGACTAAGAAGGAGTAAATACTCTAAGAAGGATCTATAGTATAGTCTAGCAAATATATATAAATTCTAATATGTGATTTTTTTGTGGATGACTGTAGTACATATTATGTCACTTAGCAATAATGAGATCTAGAATTATGTGTAGTATTGAAATTGAGTGAAGTAACTACATTCATGGTTCATTAACAAACTAGTCATTTTGATCTTGATCGAAAATTATATTTCAGAAAATTTTCTCTAGATATATTGAGACTTTATCTTGGTAGATTATTTTGAGGTACTACGAAGATAAAACCTACAAAGACAAGACAGGAATGGTGACGCAGTTTGGCGCACGTGCCAGAATTGGCGACGGCCGAAACTCGATCTTCACCGGAAAAGCACCAGCTGTGAGCAGATTCTCTTCGAGAGGGCCAGCTTTTATCGATGCATATCGGAATCTTTTAGACGTGCTTAAGCCAGATATTCTTGCACCTGGTCACCAAATCTGTGGCGCTTGGAGCCTTCCTAGTGCCTATGAACCTATTCTCACAGGTATTTACTTTTACATCCCTCATGTTTTGTATCTTATTCAATTATTTCCCTTAAGTTTACCATTGGTTTCTTGTGTAGGACGTAGCTTTGCAATATTGTCGGGAACAAGCATGGCAGCTCCTCATATAGCAGGGATCGGTGCACTAATAAAGCAGCTAAATCCTTCTTGGACCCCGGCCATGATTGCGTCGGCCATTTCCACCACAGCCACGGGATACGATAGTTCAGGTGAAAAGATATTGGCAGAGTCTTATGGAATCGGTGCATTGGATCCATCTAATCATTTTGATCATGGTGCTGGCCTTGTTAATCCTGGTAGAGCCATAGATCCAGGACTGGTGTTACCCACAGGTAAACACTTTTACTTATCATGCATTGGCAAGAATTGGTGAATTACAAAGTTAGTGCTTTTAGTGTAAACAAAACAAAAAATTGGGTTACTTATTATAATTAACGTTAATTGTTTTTCTTGGGGCATTGGACCAGTGTTTGAAGACTACATTAGTTTCTTGTGCTCACTGCCAAACATTGACCCGGTCATGATTCGAGCGGCAACCGGATTTTGGTGCACCACTGTGCTTAGCCATCCGGCGAATCTTAATCATCCGTCAGTGACTATATCTGCACTTAAAGAGTCACTTGTGTTGAGAAGAAGTTTCCAAAACGTTTCCAACAAAACTGAGACATATCTTGGTTCGGTTCGACCTCCCAATGGTACAACTGTACGGTTAACCCCATCTTGGTTTACTATACGGCCACAGAGAATCCAAGATCTGGACATCGTGTTCAATGTCACAGAAGTCCTAAACCAGTTTACATTTGGTGAAATTGTTCTTACCAGAAGCTTAAACCATATTCTAAGAATACCATTGTCGGTTAAGACCATCTCGTTTTGAGAAGAAAAAACCCAAAAAAAACACACAGACAGCTCTGAATTTACACTGTTGCGAAGGGAGAGTTTTTTTATTTAAAATACTAAATAGCTTGAGAAGGAAAATACAAAGGTGCCTTATGGCCCAGTTTGAATGTTTAAGCTCAATTAATTACAACACATATTTTGGAACCTAATGTAGAAGCCTAATTCAAAAAGAGGTAAATACTTCGAAGCCCAAGAGTAAGGTACTAGGAAATCAGTTTACCGTACCAACTGATTCTCGCTTTGCAGAGACCAAGCATCCTTCCGCTTCAACGAATAGTGATTAGGAGTTTTAGAGAGAACCTGGAGATGGGATTAGGTTTCTGTCCAGATGCAATAGATTGATAATTGCTAAGTAAGTAAAATCAATTTCTTTTTGTGTCTGCCCAAATCTTGTCGTTCTAAGAAGATCCAAAGTCACATCTCCAATCTCTGTAAAGCCAGGTTAGAAATTTGTGTCTTAGAATTCCCCCTGAAAACCAAATTTCATTTGACCAATTAACCTTAATTAGGTTTATGAAATCACATTCAAGCTTACTGAATAATCGAAATAAGAGTTTACAGATTCTCACACAAGCAAAACAAGAACAAGATATATTTTTTTGGTTTTTTACACATTCAAACGAAAAAGAAAGGTTGCAGACTCTCCTCGAGAGACCATCCGCTGCGTTAGGGAGCTTCGTTCTCTCTTTCGAAGCCCTTCCACTCATTACTACGCCGCATGTCTCGGAAACTCAATGGCAGCTGCGGGTAGCTTTGGGCATAATTCAAGAACAAATTTTGTCATGTTTGGAAGAGCAGGAGGACTCCAACAGATACTCTTCAGTTCATCCAAGTTACTTAATTTAAGGAATTCCAACCTTTCAAAGGGATCAACAATATCTGGATGCTCATGGCTAATAAGCTCTCCTTTCTCTCTGTTTATTAACTCTTCCAAGCTTGGTGACAACACCACAACTAGAAACCTGAGATTTTTAGCAAATAACAGCCACGTCAAGTCCCTTGAACGTTTCAAATTGAATATTTCGACGGTGGTGAGATTCCTGAAGCCTGGAGAGCTTGAACACGGGAGCTCTCTTGTTGCTTTGCTTTTCCAATCAATCCTTATCTCAGAAATTTCGGAGAACATGATTAATAAACGTTCAAGACTACCTAGAGCTACCGTGTTTAATATCACAACTGATGCTGAAATGTGGTTGAGATATAACGCTGTAACAGTATTCGCCAATCGGTAGTCTCCTTGTATATTTTCCAAAATCGCGGCATCGTCTATGGTTACCGTTAAAATCTTTAAGTGCTCCAAGAGTTGTATCTCCTCCAATAATGTTTCATCAATACAAACACCGGAATAAAAGAATTTCAACACTTGTAATTTTGGTAAACTCTTTGATATCCCAGCAATACTTTGAAGATCATGAGTGTACTCCAGATTCAAGTGGATAAGTTTTCTCAACCCCTTCAGACCGACTGGTAATGATTTTATCCCTGTGGATGATAAATTGAGGTATTTCAAGGAACTCAAGTTGGATATTTCTTCAGGTAATCCGCATATACTATTGTTATCCGAAAGATCCAAGACAACAAGGGCTTCCATAAACCGAAAGAATTCACCCGAAATATCCACCAACTTGTTACTCCGGAGTAATAAGGTTGAAAGATTTGGGGAGTTGGGAATGCAAGATATACTTGCAATATGATTACTCATTAAAGAGACCCTTCTAACACTTTTCCATTTGATGTCCTCTGGTATCTCACGTAACTTCACTCCAGATTTCACACAATGTACTCCAAAATTAGACTCTATCCAAAGAGCCATCTCACGTACCACATCATGCATTTTCACTCTCGCTGTGAAAGCACCATCCATTAATAAATGAGCACGAATTAACGAACCAATTATATCATGGCCTTGGTTAATATCCTCGTCTTCATCTCTGTTTCCATTTATAAATCCTTCGCATATCCAATATTCTATCAACTTCTCCCTGTCTATTTCATAATCTTCCGGAAACAAGGAAAAATATATGAAGCACGATTTGACATTTTCATCCTCTAAACCATCATAACTGAACTTCAGGATAGAAAGAATCTTTTTATCCATACCGGGAAACTGGTGGCTAGACGAATTCAGAATTGTAATTGCATGACGCCATTCTTGTACAGTTTCTTTACATGCCATGGCTTTTCCAATGACACAAAGCGCAAGTGGCAAGCCACAACACTTCTCAGCAAGTTTCTTTGCAAGGTTAGGAATATCTTGATGGGCCTTTAATGGAGTTTCTCCAACTGTCTTTTGAAACAATTGCCACGCTTCATCCCGTGATAAACATTCAACTTTCATCTCATCGTCAGCTTTCATGTATCTGCAAACTTCCTTAGAACGAGTGGTGAAAACTAACTTCGATCCATTTTCTTGAGTTGGAGTTGGAACTCCTATGTTGTTCAGATCTAATTCGCTCCATAGATCATCCAACAACAACACAAATTTCTTTCTGCTAAGGATAGTGTTTACGTAAGAGGCTTTCTCCTTTACATTTTCTTGCTCCCCTTTCTTGTCAAGACGTAATCTTGACAAGATTTGGTCCTGAATGCCCTCATTTCGCAAATCTTTAGAGACCACAACCCATATCACAATATCAAAATCATTCTCCACTTCAGCGAATTTGTTGTTGATATGATCTAAGAGAGTGGTTTTGCCTACACCACCCATACCATAAATTCCCAAAGTTTTTCTTTCATCGTTCATGAGGCTGTTCCATGCTTTCTCGACCATTGAATCCAAACCAGTTGTGGTTTGTATATGTTTCTTCTCCACCTTAGGTGGACGGATTTTATCCGCCACCACTTCAAAAACTTCGGTAGCTAGAAGTTTTTTAACATCTTTCAACCTCTTTGATACATTTTTACCATAATTGTAGCTTGATATGCACTCCTTAGAACAATATCCAAGCATACACAATCTTTGAGTTTGAGTTGATCTAGCCGCAAGCAGAACATGGACTTGGGATCTAACACGTTCAACCCTTGAAAACCACCCTTGGACTTGAGCAAGCCGCTGCAAACCTTTATCTTCCTCTATCAAAACTCTTCTTAACAGATCATATCGTTTCTCCTCGAGTTGTTCATTAGTTTCCTCTAGAGCTTCGAGATTTGCCTCCATCATGTGAATATAATTGCCATCACCAAATAAGCAGCCACAGACATTATTCAACAGTTGATCACATGATATTTGAAATGATACACAATTTCCCATCTTGCTCTATTTTTCAAAAAGCAACCATGATGCAAGTAGAATATCAAAGAAGGGATAGAAATGGGTGAATGGATAAAAGTCATGACTTGATCAGAAAATAAAAGTCAAGAATTCAATTTCTTTTACTCTATTCAAATGTATGGTTACCAAGTCCCTTTCACTCTCTTTCGACTAATGTAAGCATATGCTACTTAAGTTTACTCCCGGTAGTCTAGTCTTACATAAATATGTGGTTACAGTAATAATCTGAATGTGACTTTTTAACAAACGCACATATACATATTTTGAACCTCCATATATTATATTATATATATTATAATAGTCCAATCCATATTCTGAACCTTTTGTGTCGGTTTGACTAGTCGCTCTCTCAAGATCATCTAAGCACTCATGCCCAAATCTTGTAGTGATTCTGAATCTGTGACTGTTTCCCTGAGCTCCAAAGATGTGTACATGTTATTTCCGGTTTCTTTCGCAACCAGTTCATCCTTCTCATCAGTCCCACATATCTCTGACGGATGGGTAGTAACTTCATAGTCCAAATTATGCGGCAGCGAAGAGAAGACCTTGAAGACCTTGTGCTCAACCTCTAAAACCTTAGCAGCATTTGTTGAATGAATGGCAGTCACATTGTCTTGAATATTTTAAATTCGTTGACTATATATTCGCACACTAACTGAGACATATCTTGGTTCGGTTCGACCTCCCAATGGTACAACTGTACGGTTAACCCCATCTTGGTTTACAATACGGCCACAGAGAATCCAAGATCTGGACATCGTGTTCAATGTCACAGAAGTCCTAAACCAGTTTACATTTGGTGAAATTGTTCTTACCGGAAGCTTAAACCATATTCTAAGAATACCGTTGTCGGTTAAGACCATACCGTTTTAAAAAAGTAAAAAACAAAAACAAATACAATTAAAACTCTATATATTACTAATGTTGGGACTAGGTATTTTATTAATTAATCGTATTATTAAATTATAAAAATAGTAATTGAATGGAAATATCAATTCGGAACCGAAAAAGTTGTTTGATTTATCAATGTATTAATTTATAGAGGTTTCAATGTACTTTTATAATTTTCTCTGATGAGTTAAATATAAATTTCGTATTTTAAAAAAGTCAGCCACAAGCAACTTTATATTCTCAATATAACATTACAAACTACAAGTATACAACCATATAAAGTGCAATCATAACCTACAACTCTTGTGAAAGTTGGGGTTACAATCTTAAACTCTCATCACTGTAATAGAATATCACATAGCTATGTTACAAAGAGAGAAAGGATAATATAAGAAATAACATTCATACGATTTTCTTTAAGGTCTTAGATGTTTATACATTCATATATTTCGAATTACTTTTACATAACTAGACAAAGCAGTCATAACAACTAATACGGTGGTCCACGTGGGTGCGGCCCTGTTGGTCTTGGAAACCAGGTAGCTCCGGGAAGTGGAGGTGGTGGGTCAGGTCCTGGAGGAGGTGGAGGTGGTGGTTGAGGTCCTGGAGGAGGTGGAGGTGGTGGATAAGGTCCTGGAGGAGGTGGAGGTGGTTGGTTAGGTCCCGGAGGAGGTAGTGGGTGAGGTCTTCGAGGAGGTGGAGGATGAGGCATTTTGATATTTAGAGCTTTTTTATTGCAATATTTGTGTTGTGTTACTAAGTTTATATAACTTCAAGATTGAAAATGTTTGTTACCAATAAGTCTCTGAAGTGTAAAAGAATCTCATTAGTAATATGTTTGGTAGAAAGGAATGGTAGTCCTACACCTAATCTTCTAGACAACTTTATTGAAGAGACATTAGTGCATCGTGAGATACATTAGCTTCAAGAGAATTTTGTTGTCCAGTCTTATAATTCGGATAACTAAAACATAAAATTAATTTAAGGGTTTGTTTGAATTATTCCTACTATTATCATATACATCACGTTTTATACCGAATTTGTACCAAATACCCCCAAAACCAAAAAAGTATCAGTAATAGATAACTCGAATTTGTAGCCGCTACAAAGAAAATATGATAATCAGTTTAATAAACCGAACAAATTCGAACCACAATGTAAAAACAAAGAATCAATCTTCACTACACATACATTCTTTACATCTTGGGTAACGGTAAACGCTGCGACCCGTTGGTCTAACCAATACATGTTTGGTTTGCCTAACCGTTTTTCTCACTCTTTGCTCGAACACTTTCCACTCTATAGTATTGTTCTTCAACAATATATCCGAGAATCTCCGTTTGTTCGGTCTAATCGTCGGCATTTTACCTGCTCCGTAGTAAATCCGGTAACCTGAGACCAGAGACGACAATTGACTCCCTGAATCCGTCATCGCAAAGGCATCCGATGCAGCACAAGCAATGAAATCAAGAACCGCTAGCTACATAACCGGAAAGAAAAACATTCAATTTTTCGGTTTAGTTGGGAGGAGAAAAAAGTCAACCGGTAAACCGAAATGTAATTTATGCAGAGTGTTTTCATTTCACCTGAGATGAGAAGTTCTTGAAAGGCTCTAGCTCAGTTTGAGAGAGTATATTCTCTTTAGTTACTAAATTTGGGTAGAGACTCGTTAAAGCGGCTAACCGTTTCATTCCACCGTATATATTCGCGCCAGCTATGAAAACACGGGTCTTTCGGTTGAAACCGAGACCCGCAAGCATAAGCACAGCTTCTTCAGGTGATAATGGACAAACCCCTTCCGTTCTCAGATCGTCTGGAGAAGGCATTCTGCAAAAGAGAAAACAGAGCGTTGCGTGTGAAACCAAAACCGCTATGATAAGCTGGAAAAAGATGAGTAAAGAGAGGAAAGGAACATACTTTGTAGTCTTTGTTAGATTTGCCAGCGTCGGGAAATGTTTTTCCCGGTAAGCATCAAGTTCGGTCTTTTCTGCATCGCCTCCTCCGAAGTAACAGAGAGAATGAGCCACCATATCGATTTCAAACCTTAGATGGACTGCTAGATACTTAGAAGCCTTATGAAGAGGACCTGCCTTCTTGTCCAATATGAATGACGCAAATTTTGGACCGACGAGATACGGGTCAACCGGTGCGAGGTGTGATCCGCTATCTCGTAATCTCCTTACAAGAATAGCACCCGTTTCTTGTATCTTTGGAACGAAGTTTAGCGCATGAAAATTACATCTACACCGCAGCCTCTACTTCCACAAAAAAAGTTGGATCATTACTGGTTAGATACCGATATGCACAGTGCTAAAAAAAAGTCTTTTTACCTGTAAATCAAACGGTATTGGATCAAAAGCCAAACGGTTTCCGTATCCGAAGAAATGGACAATTCTGTTCTTGAGTAGAAGAGGAAGAATGTGCTTCATATAAAACCCTGGCTTGGCTTCTTTCATGACATCCATATCCGTAACCTTAGAAGACAAAACATACATAAGTAAATAGACAAAGATGTAATCGGTTTTCGAAATTAAAAGCGGTATAAAGAACTTACGAGGCTGCCAACGGCCTCAAGATCTAGAGATTGAAGCTCTTTTGGTAGTTTCTTAACAATCTTGATATCTGGAGATAGATACTTAATAAAATGTTCCACTTGATAGATATCTCCAAACTGACTATATAAAGCATATACAATACCAAATCAAGAATGTTAAAATTCGATGTTCAACAAAAATGCATTAATAAGAAGAGCAAGGAGATAGAGAACTGAGTGACCTTACAATAGTTACCTTGCATCGGTCCAAACATCGCTGAACATGAATTTAGGAACAACGAGTGTCGCATTGAGCATCCGCGCAACAACAACGATGTTACAAACCTGTTTTTACAGTTTCACCACGAAATCCAACGGTTTAGTTGATAAATTAAAAAAGTTGGACAAAAGTAATGTGTAACGCAAATGATAACTTACAGCAACTCTCTGTTGATTGATCCCACCGTTGGCAGTTACCATTATATATCCATTTTTCCCATCTAAAAATCCACACAAAAATACACCAAAATTAGGAAAACTTATAAATACCGATTTAGCACGAGAAGTAAACTCGCGGAGAGAGTAAGAGTAAGAGACCATTAGGCTTCCAAGAACGTTGATCAGCGCAAGGCTTCCAAGCCAAAGCTTGGTCCTTAGGTTCTCGCCATAGCTCCTTTGGTTCAAGTTTGTCTTGCCCCTAAACAAAACAATGTTACGGGCGGATTTTCGGTTTAGGATTCGAAAATGTCGAAAATTGGAAGGATGGTTAACAGTAATGATAATAATCATACCTCAGCCAAAGCATGAGAAGCAAAAGCCAACATTCTACCATAAGTTCCATTATATTTCTTCTTTGGTTTTCCCATCTTCTTCTTCTTCTCTCCATGCTATCAAATCATAATCACACAAATATCAAATGAAACTTCCATAAACATCAATCCAAATGCAAAAGTCATGAAGTATAATATATGATAAAATATATCGTATAAGTATATAACTCAGAAAATAATACCATTTACCACAATAATTTCATACTTCATCTAACAAAATCGTAAACATGTAAGTTTGATGATGAACATGTAATTCTATAAAGTTTAAATTTTTACACAATTTAGCCATTTTAATCATTGGTTTTAAACTTTAAACTAAAGATCCCTTTTTCTACTTTGGGGAATGTGAAATTGACTTGACAACAAGAAACCGACAGTAAAGAAGTTTTAAGATTACTACAATAAATTAATAACCATCACATTTTTAATTTGAACTAATTACCTGTACAGACGCCGACACTTTAACGGATACCCGTTTTACATTCGGGTTTGGATCCGGGTTAAGTTTCACATTCGGGTTAAGATTCGGTTTTAGATTCGGTTTTTTGGAGAATCCTCTTCGTAGCCAAGCTCGACCTTCATGGAGCTGAGAAAGCATAAACCAATTAACGAAAATGAAGAAACCAACAAGTGCGATTACACACGCGGCGGTTTTCGCCGTTCTGATTCTCTTCCTCTTCCCTCTCTTCCGGTTTAGATCTCCGTTGATCCAAGACGAAATCGACCCGATTAAATCCGACCCGGTATTTCGAAGTTTGTCACCAGCTACTTCTGAGAACCGGGTTGGGCCGAGTCGGGTTGGTGATTGAACCGGAGAAGCTCCTCCTTGGATCCGATCTTGAACTCGAACATCGCAAGTCTCTGGATTTTCTTCATCAGGTCTCTCCGTAACCATGGCTAACTAAGTCTCAAGCTCACTCACACTCTCTCTTATCTTGTCGATTTAGAGAATGATTTGATGAATTTAACGAAGCTACTGTAACTGAAGAAAGAGAGAGACAGAAAAGAGACTGTTGTTTACTCGAATTTCAGTGAGGTTTTATTTTCCTTTAGTCCGAACGTTATTAGTATATTAAAGGTTTTAATGATTTAACCCTTGAGATTGACGCTGGTATTATTAGTTTAAGATCCCTTTCCTTTTGGAATTTTTTTTATTTTTGATCAAACTCTTTTTGGAATTATAATACTATATCATTATAAAAATTTTGGTTGCTCTTAAGTCGATATATATCAAAATTATAATTAATATGTGTCACTTAATTGATTAGATTTTCACATGTGTATTATTTTCGTTTTTCTTAATAAAAAAACAAATGAAAAGAAAATTAAATAATAAAACAGATTTTCTTTTATTTTTCATTTTTAATATAGGATAAATTTTATTATTTCAGTAAATTTTAAAATTTTTTTTCCAAATTTAGATTTTAGATTTTTATATTATATAAGCTCTAATAATTATTTTTATCACATGTTTCTAATTATTTCTAAGTATAATCCAATATAATTCTAATTGGCTAAATATTGGTAAATAAATCTTACGGTAAATTGATTGGAGTAACCCATGAATCTATCCAATTCAAAGAATCGAATTAACACATAAATCTATTTAACTTCATGAAATAAATAGTTAAATAGACTAACTCATGAACACAACTTTTTTGTAATCAATTTATCATTATAAAATAATAAATATGGATGAACAAACGAGAATTTGAGACGATATATTGTGGGAAAAATAAAGAAATGAGAATATAAAAATAATGATTGTTGCCTATTTATAAGTTATGCATGGACACGGAAAAGATCATCAACGTCAACTCAGTGAGTCAAATATGCAAACCAGTGGCAACAAGGGTGTCAAGAACTGGTCACATATAAGAAATGTTAGGAGTATTGAAATGAGATTTAAGATCGATTGCTAAACAGTTTTGTCTAATACGTCATCAAAAGTTACTTATAATTAGCACAACTTAACAAATTGGTTAGACAATTTCATAATTTTCTCTGTTTACGAAAAAAAAACACTTATATTAAACAGAGAAATTGAAGGAAATATTTTCTCTATAGAGGAGAAAGAGTGTGTAAATGATCTTTTTCAAAGGAAATGAGTCATAATTGTTCTCTCACAAAAGGAAGAAGTTAAAACAAAAGGTAGAGATCCACTTAGAGAGAGTTGCTTTCGTCCGAACCAATTTTCATACACAAATCTAGATTCGGAGGAGGGAGGAAGAATGTAGAGCTTCTGCTGGATATTGTAGATGATTGTAAATGGGAATTCGAAGATGGAAAATTAAAAAAAAAGTCATCAAAACCAAATATCTTCAAAAATATAGCTCGAGATAGGAATAAAAAATCAAGAGCTGGTGACGGAATGGCTGAGGTAGATGATGTTGTGAAAAATCACCAGAAGACAAGGAATGACAAAAGACTTTGGCGAGAGAGAAAAGGTATTCGGTTAGGAATCGAGATAAGATCTGAACCAAAAGATAGCAAAGAGAAAACGAAGATCTCACCAGAATAATGTCTCACCAAAATATGAGTGAGAACATAGCCACCTGTAATCGGATTCGTTTTCTCAAATTTCACATGGTGGTCGGAAAAAAAAATGATAAAATAAAACCAAAAGTTGTTGGACGTACTCTAAATTTTTAACATGATAATAATGAAATTGTAATATAGAATTTGAAATTAATTTATTAATGTAAAAAAAACTTATGTAAAACTCTCTTTTCTAACTAAACATGTTTTTTACTTATTTTCCTAAAATAATTTTAAGGTATCATTAACGACAAATTTGTAATTTAATTTTTTGCTTAAATTAATTTATTTTAAAATATCATGGACATGAGAATATATCTTTATTGAGCCCAAAGTTTAAGAGATTTAAGCCCATAAATGGCCCAATAAAGCTATTAAAATAATAATATAACTAAACCCCTTCATTGCCATAATGGCTCGACGCTGCTCGATTTATGTAAAGCCCTAAATTTCATTCAAGGTGGAGGAGAGAGTGAATTTGTTGTTGCGTATTGAAATGGAAGAGGAGAAGGAAGTGGTGAAGACGTTTGCAGAACTTGGTGTGCGTGAAGAGCTTGTGAAAGATTAGGATGGAAGAACCCTTCCAAAATTCAGGCTGAAGCTCTTCCTTATGCTCTTGAAGGTATCTCAACGACTCTTTTTGTTTTTGATTATTAGGGTTTATCATTGCAATCTAATGTCTATTTCAGGGAAAGATGTAATTGGACTTGCTCAAACCGGTTCTGGGAAAACTGGAGCCTTTGCGTTGCCTAGACCTGATCCTGCCTTCTTCGCCTGTGTTTTATCTCCAACTCGGTATGATTCAGTTTCTAGCGTCTACTTGTTTTTGCATATTGGATTTGACTCTTTTATTTTCTTCTCTCCAGAGAGCTTGCAATTGAGATTGCTGAGCAGTTTGAAGCTCTAGGAGCTGATATAAGTCTTAGGTGTGCTGTGGTAAGATCATAATTGAAGAAAGCACAAGAATTGAACCCAATGTTCCTAAACATTTTTTCAGCTTGTTGGAGGTTTAGACAGGATGCAACAAACTATTGCTCTTGGGAAACGCCCTCATGTTATTGTACGTTTATTTCTTAAATTTTTTTCTGCATTTATCGTAGTAGCTAAGTTTCCTATGTTGTTTCATAGGTTGCTACACCTGGTCGTCTTTGGGATCATATATCTGACACAAAAGGCTTTTCTCTTAAAACATTGAAATATCTGGTAAATTTATGCTCATCTTTTTCGTTTTGGTGTACTCTCTTCTTAGTTTTTATCATTTTTATATTTACTTCACTTTATACAACAGGTTCTTGATGAAGCGGATAGACTGCTGAATGAAGATTTTGAGAAATCTCTTAACATGATTTTGGACGAGATCCCTCGCGACCGTAAAACATATCTATTTTCAGCGACTATGAGTAAAAAGGTAGGGACGTTTGCTTGCTAGTGTTGTGGTTTTGATAGATCAAACTGTCTCTCTATAATATTTTGGGACTTAAGAAGGAATGATTGATTAAAGGTCACTAAATTTGTGTTGGCCTCTTAGGTTCGAAAACTTCAAAGGGCATGTTTGAGGAATCCTGTCAAGGTATGAAAACGCTTACTGACTTGAATTGTTTCTTGTCACAGATATCATAGTTTGAGTTGTATTTTCTTTGCTTACCTCCAGATTGAAGCTGCTTCCAAATATTCCACAGTCAATACTTTTAAACAGCAGTATTCGTTGGTTCCTTGTAAATACAAGTACCTTATTTATATCACAGAGCTTGGTAGATAAGAGCAAACACATGAGAGAGTTTTACCTTTTATTACTATAATGACCTTTTTGTATCATTGTAACAGGATTGCTATCTTGTATACATTCTAAGTGAAATGCCTGAATTTCACCCGAACATGTGAGGATACTCGTTTGCGGGCATTGATACTTCGGAGTCTTGGTTTTAGAGCCATTCCTATTAGTGGTCAAATGACTCAGGTAAATGGTGCATTCTAGTACTTTGTAAACCATTTCACGACTTATTCTCTCAAAATTTTCGCTTTCTTTGCAGTCAAAGAGACTAGGAGCATTGAATAAGTTCAAAGCAGGGGAATGTAATATCTTGGTTTGCACTGATGTGGCTAGTAGAGGGCTTGATATCCCATCGGTTGATATGGTTCTCAATTACGACATTCCCACAAATTCAAAGGTTAGCCCTTTTCTTTCTTCTCATGAATAAATTTCTCATTTCCGGTAATTTCCTTAAATAACACAAAATGAAGTTTTTGTCATATTTAGCACACATTTTTATTTAGGTCAAAATATAACATTTTTATTAAATGTCAATTCTCTTATATAGCGCAAATTCTCTGACCTCATAATTTTAGGGTTTAGGATTTAGTTTTTAGAAAACCTCTTACCCTTATAAACTATATCCTAAATTCTAAAATAATAAACTCAAACAAAAAAAAAATTATAAACTTTATAAAATGCTATTTGTGACATAAATAAAAATATGTGCTAAATGTGACACAAAAACTTCATTTAGTGTTATTTTAAAGAATTTCTCATTTCTTCTCTTTATTGAGAAGACACATTGATCTTCCAAATTTGGGTCATAGGATTACATCCATAGAGTGGGAAGAACTGCTCGTGCTGGACGTTCTGGTCTGGGGGTATCACTTGTAAACCAGTATGAGGTCGGATGGTATTTTCAAATTGAAAAACTCATCGGTGAGTAAAATTATATGCGAGATAGATTTTATACATTTGTTCTCTCCTAGGATATAGACATTTGACTATGTTTTGACATTCAGGCAAGAAATTAACAGAATATCCAGCTGAAAAAGACGAAGTCATGTCATTGTGGGAGAGAGTTGCAGAAGCCACAAAACTGGCCAAAATGGTACTTTTACTCTCTACTTGTACTTCTACGACATGTTAAAGGTTAAATGTTTTTGCTTATAATTTAGATTAGATTTATAGAGAAATGAATTATGTGCGTGTTTTCTGGTTAAATTTTGTTGTAGGATGTGAAAGAATCAGGAGGTAGGAAGAAGAGAAGGGGAGAAGATGATGAAGAGAGTGAGAGGTTCTTGGGAGGTCACAAAGACAAGAAATCTTCTAAGAAGTTCAAACGATAAAATGGCTCTGTTTGTATTGTTTTCCAATAACTTTGAATTGAAGTTTTCCATATGAACTTGGGAATTATATAGTCAATTTTGTACTCGTCATTTGTATTTTCTTCTCTTTTTGTTTGCTTCTGAAAGACTGAAATTATGCTATTAAATTTAAAAGGTGGTTTAAAAGCTCTGGTCCCTTCTCTGTTCTTGATGACTCTGCTGTTCTTGGTTTTATCTCTAATTTGCAGAAATCTCGTTAAACCGACTTATATATGTTCTCTTCAAATATTAGAGTACAATATATTTTTTGTTAGGGCCTGGACGTCTATTTTTGCTGATATGTTAAATTTATACAAAAGTTCCATTCATACCATTTGATTCAAAGATTTTAATTAAATAAGATTACAAACAAAAGTATAGGGATCATACAAAATATAAAATAAATATTTAGCCATAGATTGGACAACCTTGCTGCAGATGCCACGTGAGTAGGTAACAGTTATAACGACGTCGTTTATTTTCAGTAAAACGTCGTTTTTCAAACAGCGTGCCATCACGTTGAAGCTAGTCATATTTTTCAGTAGGAACCACTATTTTACTTTATTCCCAATTTGAATTACTTTTTTCTAACGTCCAATTCAATGTAATTCTATCTAGTATTTTTTTTTTTGGATTATTAGGAGATTCTGGGCCGAAACCTTTAATCTCCTACATCCGAAACCATAATATTTAATATTAGTTTCGTCTCAAACATCACTCGATCATGTGATCTCTAAGCTTTGTCTAACGTACTTATTTCAGTCGAGCTACCTATACTTGATTTTCTATCTAGTATCTACATTATTTTTTTTTGTTATTGTGACCACCTTTTAAGTGTATCACAAATTTTTTTCTAAAGACGTGCGTTAAGACTTCACTAATTGGATTAAACGGTAATTCTCTTTGTAACACTAGCATTAGATTAGAAAGATATGAGCTATTTTTCATGATAATATATTTGAGTCAACTATGAAGTCATTATCTTATTTGGGCAACTAAATCATTATTTTATATATTTGATCTAACTTTGTCTGTCATATAAGCATTGATATAGTTTGCATAGGGCCTTAAGCTTAGATAGACACATTGCCATGGAAAATTCAGCTTGATATGTTTTATGTATCAATCTGTCTCAAAATTTACGAAAATTTTCAAGTTTGAATACAAAGATAAAAAGTTGCAAATTTTTAAAAAGATACAAATACTAGAAATTTGGCATTTGAATTTTCGTCTCCAACAAATAAGGCAAATGTGTAATAATAATAAAAAAAATTTAAGAAAAATTTGAGGGGGTTTAAGTCAATTTAGCATAACCTTTCAAGAAAGTGTATGTGAGTAGATGGCCGACGAAACGTTGAAAAGAGTTAAAAACAAAGCTTTCAACTTTTTCGTCTTCCCTCTCTTCTTCTTCTCCTTGTCCTTCTCCGTGTATTATCAGCGTTTTGCATTAATAAAAACGACATGAAGTCTCTCTTCTTCTCTTCCCAATTTGTCTTCTATTATTAACACAAGTTACAGCACCGATCTTTCTGTTTCTATACTCTGTTTTTTCTCTCTCTTTTTTTTCTGTTTTTTTCTCTTTCTTTTCTCTTTTCTCTCAATCTTTGTGTCAGAGGAAAGAGAAAGGAAAGCTAAAGACTTGTTTGGCTTGAGCAATGCTTAAAGATTATATTCGAAGCTTCTATACAATCTGATCGCAAGATTACTTTTTGAAGATCATCATTAGGAAAAAGGTTAAAATTTGTTTGGTCAACGACAGGGCTAAAAACTTTTTCTGGGATATGAGTTTCTAAAGGTGAGATTTTTAATTCAATATTTTGCAAAGTTTAAGCTTCTTTTATCTAAAACTTTTCAATGCTCTGTTTTTTTGGCAGGTGAAGAGAGTTTTGAGGGTTTATATAGTTTTTTGAGAGATGGCAACACTAGCAGATATTGGAGTAGCTGCAGCAATTAACATTATAAGTGCATTGATATTTCTACTGCTATTTGCAATCTTGAGGATTCAACCATTCAATGATAGGGTTTATTTCCCTAAATGGTACTTAAAAGGTATAAGAAACACCCCTGTGACTTCGGGTGCTTTCGTAACCAAGATTGTGAACTTAGACTTTCGTTCATACATACGGTTCTTGAATTGGATGCCCGCGGCGTTACAGATGCCAGAGCCTGAACTTATTGATCATGCTGGTTTGGATTCTGCTGTTTACTTGAGGATTTACTTAATCGGGTAATCAAAATGTTTCATTTCTGTTCAAAATGATACTAATAATAGCTTTTGTTTTCTGATGGATTTGTTACTATTTTTTATAGGCTTAAGATATTTGTTCCAATCGCATTACTTTCTTGGTCAATTCTAGTACCTGTTAATTGGACTAGTGATGGATTGCAGTTTGCTAAACTTCGTAATGTAACATCGAGTGATATCGATAAGCTTTCGATTTCGAATGTCCAACCTGGATCAGACAGGTTTGTTTGAGAAATAAAATCTCCAACTGCTTTGCTTCTTTTGATCTCAATAATGATTAGAACTTTTTGATTTGGTAAAAGGTTTTGGGCGCATCTTGTGATGGCTTATGTATTCACATTTTGGACTTGCTATATTCTAATGAAGGAATATGAGAAAATAGCTTCAATGCGGTTATCATTTCTCCAATCCGAGAAACGACAAGCTGATCAATTCACTGTAAAGATCTGTTTGCTATTTGGTTATAACATTGTATATGAGATAGGCTCTAAATTTTTGAATATTGTTTGCATTTGATAGGTTCTGGTTAGGAACGTACCACCGGAGTCAGACGAGTCAATTAGCGAAAATGTGGAGCATTTCTTTCTTGTTAACCATCCGGATCATTATCTAACACATCAGGTTAGATAATAACCTCAGAAGGAATCAATCTTTGTTTCGGTTTATCGCTATTTTCTCGGTTAAGTCTTGAGTATATATATTTAGGTGGTGTACAATGCAAATGAATTGGCTAAATTGGTAGCTGAGAAGAAGAAAATACAGAATTGGTTTGATTACTATCTTTTGAAGTATACAAGAAACAAAGAACAAAGGCCAAGGGTCAAGGTAAATACTTGGACAAACCCGAAAGGCCGAAACACATCGAGAGAGAAGCTTTTGTCTAATTCTGTTTCATCTTGCAGTTGGGATTTCTTGGGCTCTGGGGAAAGAAAGTAGATGCAATGGATCATTACACAGCTGAACTCGAGAAAATAAGCGAGCAAGTAAGCATTGTTTCTTATAGGGGCGTCCAATGCGGTTTTCGGTTTTTGGACTTTTAGGCTAATTTGATTTTCACAGATAATGGAAGAGAGGAAGAGGATAAAGAAAGGTGACAAAAATGTAATGCCAGCAGCTTTTGTGTCTTTTAAAACGCGTTGGGGCGCAGCGGTCTGTGCGCAAACACAACAGACAAAGAATCCAACGGAATGGTTAACCGAATGGGCTCCTGAGGCAAGAGAAGTGTTCTGGCAAAATCTAGCAATGCCTTACGTATCTCTCACGGTAAGAAGATTTGTAATGCACGTCGCCTTCTTCTTCCTCACTTTCTTCTTCATCATTCCAATCGCATTCGTGCAATCGCTAGCGAGTATTGAAGGTATACAGAAATCCGCATCATTCCTAAATCCCATCATCGAAAAGTAGGTACATTTTCGCGAGTTTTTTTACTTATCGTTTCAAATGAGAATATGCTTGATTCAGTTCGAAACAATCTTGCGTGCGTAGGGACTTTATGAAATCATTGATCCAAGGGTTTCTTCCCGGTATAGTCTTGAAGCTCTTTTTGATATTTCTACCAGCAATTTTGATGATCATGTCGAAATTCGAAGGGTTTGTTTCGATATCTTCCTTAGAGAGAAGAGCGGCTTTTCGATACTATCTATTCAACTTAGTGAATGTTTTTCTCGGTAGTATCATCACTGGATCTGCATTTGAACAACTCGATTCATTTCTTAAACAATCCGCAAACCAGTAAGCTCGCTCACTCGATCTCTAGCTCAACTCACCAACACTTTTACTCTCTGAAAACTCTGTTCTCAACTTTCTACATTCTTGTTTTAGGATTCCGCGGACAGTTGGAGTCGCGATACCGATAAAAGCAACCTTCTTTATAACTTATATAATGGTTGACGGTTGGGCGGGTGTGGCGGGAGAGATTCTTAGGCTTAAACCGTTAATTATTTTCCATTTGAAGAACTTCTTTTTAGTGAAAACTGAAAAGGATAGAGAAGAAGCTATGGATCCAGGACAAATCGAATTTTACGCTACAGAGCCTCGGATTCAACTCTACTTCCTCCTCGGCCTTGTCTATGCACCAGTCACACCTATTCTACTTCCTTTCATCATCGTCTTCTTTGGTCTCGCCTACCTCATTTTTCGTCATCAGGTTAAAAGAAACAAACTTGCTTTTTCTGCAAGTTAACATTTTCATCTAGTATTCAATTTGGATTTTTGGTTCGGGTTTCTGATTATTTCTTTAATTTTCAAATGTTTTCTTGGATATCTATAGTAAAAACATTTTAATCAAATTAAGATTAATTCCGTTTGCGGATTGGTTTGGTTTATCCGGATTGAAGATCTTTAATTTCAAGATTTTTGGAGTCAGTCGGTTGGAACCAAACCAGGATTGCATTTGGTTTTATTGGTTTATTAGCTTAACCGGGTTTCTTTGCAGATCATAAATGTGTACAATCAAGAGTATGAGAGTGCAGCTGCGTTCTGGCCGGACGTTCATGGACGTATAATATCAGCATTGATCATCTCACAAATCCTTTTGTTGGGATTAATGAGCACAAAAGGAAAGGTTCAATCCACACCGTTCCTTCTCGTTTTATCGATTATCACCTTTGGTTTTCATCGGTTTTGCAAAGGCCGGTACGAATCAGCATTCGTCATTAACCCTTTGCAGGTAACCCCACAACATTTCAACTCAATTTTTCTATACCAAGATCGAAAAATCTTAGTCTTAGCCTAACCGAGTATGTTAACCGGGTATGTTAATTGGTATGTGTATCGGTTTACAGGAAGCTATGATTAAGGATACATTGGAACGAGCAAGAGAACCGAACTTGAATCTGAAAGGGTTTCTTCAGAAAGCATATATTCATCCGGTTTTCAAAGATGAAGAATACGAAGGTGACCGGTTCGAGGAATTAATGGAGGATTCAGACGACGAAAATTGTGTAGTTGTACCGACCAAACGCCAATCACGGAGAACCACCGCGGCAAATAGCAATGCGAGCGGTGGCTCGTCACAGTCACTGCCTTTTAATCGTCTTGACACCGGTAAGGGAAAACCGGACCCTTGATTGTCAATGAGTAAATCACTAAACCGGATTGGTTTGTATAGGGTATAGAAGAAACGGAACAAATACGTACAGATCTTTTTTTTTTTTTTTGACGTGTTGTGAAAGGTTTTGTATATTTTATATGCTATATCATTGTTTTGACTTGCTGTGAAAGGTTTCGTATATTTTGTATGATGTATCATTGTTTTGACTTGCTGTGAAAGGTTTCATATATTTGTATGCAATATCATTGTTTTGTTTGAGTTTGTTGTCATTTTCCAATACATGGTTGTGTAAAATCAATTCCCATTATAAATGAATTTGTAAAACTCATAATGTATTGTTGGTTACATTAAGGTAATGCGGTGGGTGGGACGGACAAAACCATTTACGAAGTAAACTACTATATGTATACCATTCATAAGTTATAGTTCATAATAATGCGGATAAAAAAAATTGTTGCGGACCAACTACATATCGGTTTTACAAACAACTAACTTAAAACTGCATCGAATTCTTGTCCGCCCCAAAAAATGAATGGTTTAATCTGTCAATGGTTTTGTTTACTCCATCCACAACAACCATTGAAACCATAACATGTAATTACCAGGTTGCGTTAGCGTGACAAAGCTCCATGTCAATTGATTGAGGGATTGGTGTTTAGTTTAGTTATAGACATATGCTAAATTTATTGAGTTGTCAAAAGAGATTATGCCAGATTTGGATGATAAACAATCTAGAACTAGGAAAGACGCATATGAAGTTAAATTGTATGTTATTTAAATTTACTATAATTTTATTATAGTAGAATATATATATATATATATATATGTGTATACATTTTTATTAATACATTATGAATTTTTTTAAGTATAACGTAATTTTTAGTGTTTGACATATGAATAAGGCTCATCTAGTAATGATATAAATGTTTGACAAATGAAATATCTTTTATTAAAAAATCAGGATTAACTAAATAAAAAATATTAAAAAATTATGGGTTTGACACGTAAATACAAAAAATAAATTAAATTTAAGCAAAAATATAAATTAAAAAATTGTTGTAGGTGATTTAGTTTTAAAATTTTTCAATAAATAAGTAGAAACTGTTTTTAGTTAGCAAAGAGAGTTATTAACCTAACTTTATTTTTCTAGATGAACAAATTAATATGTGTTTCAATATTATAATTTTATTGTTAACCTACTAAAAATCTAATAAAATAAATTGTTAACACTAACTCTCTCATCGAATCGCAGCTTACCATATTAATTATAGATCTAGTTTTCTTAGGTCAGAGATCAATGATCTTAGCACCAACATCAGTCTCTTTTTCTCTTCATTCTTCATTTGCGTGTTTGTTTTCCTAGATATTATCACATCTCTAGTCGCATGGAAAGAAGATTGTGATTGGATTTCTCCGTTTGGATCAGGGGTGGAGATTTTGCAGTGAAGGAGTCACCTGATCATAAGGTCAACATCGTGTTTCGTTTTTGGGAACGACGCAAACGCCTCACCTCTTATTGTTCATATCTCTATTTCTTTGTCAGAGGTTTGTTGATCTCGTTGTAGCTTATCAGGGATGGCTATTCGATCTCGCTCAAGTTCTATCCATGCTTTTGCCTTCATATCAGGTTAAAAAAATTCTTCTTCTCTCTACTGCGGTATAGATGTTTTGGTTTAGGAGTTTAGTATTTAACTTTTAGTATCCAGATCATTTTGGTTCCCTGAATCTTCGATGTGGTTCATGTTAGGAATGGGCAGATCCGGATATCCAGATCCGGCGGATCCACAATTTTACTATCCGGATCCGAAAACTCCGGATATCCATAAGAAAAACTGGATAACCGGTAGAAATCTGGGTCCGACCTATATTTTTTTAATTAAATATATTATAATAATTATTTTGATGAAAATAATAAAAAGTTATAATAATCATGAAATTAAGAATTTTTAATTTTTTCTTCAGAATATGAAAAAGGAATTTGAATTTAAATGAAGGGATATGAGCTAAATGAGGTTCAAAACAAAAATACATCACATTTTTGTTCTTAATTTTTTTTTGTTAGGCCAAATCCGGATATTTAGCGGATCTAGATCCGTCCTCCTCGAATATCCATTTTTTGAATAACCGTCGGATCCGAATATTTCTTCCTAGTCCTAGTTCATGTATTGCGAAGTTTCATTTATTAGATCCTCAATCCTCCTTTGATGATGTTTTTTATGGTTCAATCAAATCAGGCTCTTCATCACATTGTCCCTGAAATTTGGGTGAATCAATTAATCAAAAAATTAGTTAAATTTTTTGAAAATTTGATTATATAATCAAACGTATAATTTTTTTATGGAATAAGGAATTTTTTTTATTTCTTTTTTAATATATTAAAAATTAATATGTTTAAAATTTAAATAAATCAACAAACTTAAAAAAAAATCTGTAAGATAAATAACTTTTTACGTATTTTATATTGAAATATTTTAACAAACCCATTTTAAATAGAACTAGAATAATATATTAACAATTTTTTACTATATAAAATTATAAATATATATTTGACACAAGGTACCTGAAGTTTTAACTGAAATGTGTCTTAGTTCCTGTAAAAGAGTTAAAACTGTATATAATAAAATATTAAAACGATAAATATGTCAATTAAATATAAAATACCCAAATTAAAAGATTTATCTTTAAATGTAAATAAATCCAGTAGGACTAAACCCATCGACTAGAGTAGAAGTAAAATCTCTTTTAAAAAAATCTGGGCACAGAAAATAGTGTATCATAATCGATGAAACGACAGATGGACCCATAGGATTATCCGTGGAGCGCAAGTGACTAAAAAACGCGTGGCAGGTGATTAGTACCCCACCGATTCTATCGCATGCATCTAGTCAAAAAAGTAAAATTTATTTCACTTTTAAATTTTAGTCTTTTTTTAATCATTCATATAAAGAGATACTTTGGTAAGTAAAATAAAAAGGAGAGAAAGAAATCTTCGTGAATGTAGAATTATGATCTTAAAAACAAATAATATTTCGCCAGGTGGAAAGTAGAACAAAATGTTTTATCCATCTGAAAGATGGGTAAAAAAACTCATCTTTTACAAAAAATCTTAGTTTTTTGTGAGTTTTTAAACCATATAAAAACCATCATTTTTACATGTTTTTGGAAAATGTGAGAATTTGTTTTACCCATTTTCCCAAATTGGTATTAGACTATTAGTGAAAACTTTAATTATCAGTCTTATCTTATTCAAGTTCAACAATAAATAAAAATCATAAATATGTTTCAAAATTTATTGTACAAATCCTCTATGAGAATCATTCTGGTTTTCATTAATACAAGAATTATCTTATTCAACATTCAACAACAGTAAATTGTGGAACAAATTTATGATTTTTAACAAAAACAAATATCTTACCAGATTTATTGTTGTTGAATGTTAAATATGAAATTTGTTGATAAATTTTAGAACATATTTATGATTTTAATTTATTGTTGAATATTGAATCGGATAAGAATGATAATTAATGCTTTCACTAATACAAAATCTGAGATGAATAAAACATTTTATTTATTTTCCACGTGGTGAAATACTATTTGTTTTTAAAATCAAAATTCTATATTCACAAAAATTTCTTTCTCTTTTTTTTATTTTACTTACCAAAGTATCTCTTTGTAAGAATTATTATCACAAAAAGAAATATTAGAATTTAAGAGTGAAATAAATCCTTCGGACAGATGCATGAGATTGAATCGGTGGGGTACTAATCACCTGCCACGCGTTTTTTGACGGTTACGATCCATTGTTTTCTGTGGCTCCACGAGTTTTTCCTTATACCTTCTGAGAAATTTCACAAGAAATAAATCGTAACTTTTTTTTCCCTTTTTCTTCTTGATAAATAGTAAAAGGCAATATTGAGAATCCAAATTGTTAAAATCTTGTCTACTAAATTTATTGCTAGAATCTAGGGTTTAGATTCATCGTTGCAAACATTCGAAGAGAGCTCTTCGAATTGGTTTTGAGAATTCATCAAAAAAAAGAAGGTAAAATTAGTTTCGATTATATTCTCAATTCCAAATTCTCGTTGTGAATTTGTGTTTTTAAACCTCATCTTAACTCAATTTTTGAGGAAATTGTTGTAACTGTGATCGATTGGTTTCAACAATGTTGGATTTGAGTCAATAGATTTACTTGTGACTATGATCGAAGACCTCGATGTATCCGTCTTCGCTTCAAAGCAAACACAATTCGAAAATTTCTGTGTGTTTTTGATACTATTTTTAATTTGGTTACACACTCGTTCATAGATCTGATTCATGCATGTGGAAAATTTTAAAACCTTGTGATGTTTTTCGCACTATGTGAATTTTTTTGTAATAAAGATTACAGCTTTGATTTGAGTAATTATTGGATTTTGAAACTTTGTTTTGCAGTTAATGATGGACTCAGTTGGTTTCGCTATGGATCTTAGTCTGAAAACTTGGACAACGAAGAAGAAGAGAACTCTGAAAACAAGATGTAGGATTAAGGAAGTGGAAGAAGAAGGGTGCGGGAAGAGGACGAGATCGAGAGTTTCTAACAAGATGCAGAAGCTTTCCAGAGCTGATAATGAATCAGCGCTTAAAAGGAAACAGAAAAGAAGGAGAAAGATAGTCAAAGTAGAGAGCGAAGATGAACGTGAAGTGGTTCCTAAATCTGATTATGAAGACTCTGATTGCACGTTAAGCGAATGGATTCAGAGGTTGAAAGAGAAAAAGAGAGATAAGGGTAAGATAAGCTCAGGGGAATACTTCGAAGTTGATGAATTCACAACAGGCAATTGGATCTCTGATCAAAGAAGAGAAAGACTGAAAGCAGAACGTGAAGAAGACATCGAATGGGAAGCCGAATTTGAGTTTCTTAGTAAGATCATGGCAAAACCTCAAAGAAGGACCCGCAGTTTATGCTGTCCAGAAAATGTAACAGGGGAGGGTCCTTCTTCTTCACGTTCTCCAACGTCTGAAGTATCCGATTCCCTTCTCAAAAACGGGACTTCTGATTACTGCACAAGCATCAAAACTAGTTCAAAGGTAATGTGTCTTTGAATCTGATCGAACGAAGAAATAAGAATTTGTTACTGTACTGAAATTTTTCCAATGTTTTTGTGTTGGCAGAAACCTAAAGAAGGTCATGTGATTTGTCATCAGTGCTTGAAAGGGGAAAGGTTAATTCTTATCATTTGCAGTGACTGTGAAGAGACGATGTATTGTCGTCAATGTATAAGAAAATGGTTAGTTTCTGTTTTTACTTTTAATATATCTCTCGGTATTGCAGTAAAATATCCTCACTCTAATTTCTGGTTGATTTCAGGTATCCACATCTGTCTGAGGAAGATGTCGCTGATAAATGTCCTGTCTGCTGCAAAAACTGTAATTGCAGCAACTGCTTACATTTGAATGGTTTAATCGAGGTATGATGAGATTGTTTCTAGAATCCATTCGCACAAGATTTTACCCTTTTTTGTTAACTGGTATTTGTGTACAGACATCGAAGAGGGAACTCTCAAATTCTGAAAGACGTCATCATCTTCAGTACTTGATTGCATTGTTGCTTCCGTTTCTGAATGAGTTATCAAAATCCCAGAAGCAAGAGATTGAATTTGAGGCAAAGGTTCAAGGTATGAATTCTTGCTCTACGAAGACATGGTTTCTGTTTCTAAAACATGTTTTTTTTTTGCTGACATATGTATGATCTGTTTCTGTAGGATTACACCCTTGTGAAGTTAAAATAACTAGGGCACAAAGCTTCTGTGATGAACGTGTATACTGGTAAGTAGGCACACTTAAGTTAGGATATTTTTAATTTCTCAGAGGATCTTACAGAAATATTCTTCTGTGTTGCAGTAATCACTGTGCAACTTCAATTGTTGACTTGCATAGAAGCTGCCCAAATTGCCCTTATGAGCTTTGTTTGAAGTGCTGTCAAGAGATTCGTGAAGGATCGCTTTCTGAACGCCCTGAAATGGAGTTAGAAATTGATAGAGGATACCAATATATGCATGGTATAGATTATGCGGAACCGAGCTCCAGTGATTGTATTCCTGAGGACGAAGAAGCTGAACCTTCCGCTGCTAAGTGGAGCGCCACTGATAATGGAAGCATCACTTGTGCACCAGAAGAGCTAGGTGGTTGTGGGGATTGTATGTTGGAGCTTAAGCAGATACCATCGCGGACATTGATATCAGACTTGGAACAAAAGGCAAAGACTTTCTTGGCACCATACAATACCAGCCCTAGAGTGTTGAACTGTAGGTGTTCTGCTTTGGAGACCGATATGACAAGAAAAGCAGCTATGAGGACAGGATCAAATGACAACTACCTCTTCTGTCCTGAATCGCTTGATGTCTTGAAGGAAGAAGAGCTTCTACATTTTCAGGAGCATTGGGCAAAAGGTGAACCAGTAATTGTTAGGAATTCTCTTGACAACACACCTGGTTTAAGCTGGGAGCCGATGGTTATGTGGCGGGCTTTATGCAAAAATGTGAATTCAACGGGAAGCTCTAAGATGTCTCGAGTCGAAGCCATTGATTGTTTAGCTAATTGTGAGCTGGAGATCAATACTCGTCACTTCTTTGAAGGTTATAGCAAAGGAAGATCATATGACAACTTCTGGCCTGAGATGTTGAAGCTAAAGGACTGGCCTCCTTCTGATAAGTTTGAAGATCTTTTACCTCGTCACTATGATGAGTTCATATCTGCATTACCTTTCCAAGAATATAGCGATCCTAGAACTGGAATTCTCAACATTGCAGCAAAGTTTCCTGAAGGACTTGTCAAACCAGATTTGGGTCCAAAAACTTACATCGCCTATGGGATTCCAGATGAGCTCGGTAGAGGTGATTCCGTGACTAAGCTTCACTGCGATATGTCAGACGC